>PVIR01026400.1:0-23872 GCA_004026965.1 Petromus typicus | reverse complement strand
AGGTGGTAGTGTGGGTAAGGTTATGGGAAAAAATTAAGTTGTGTCTTATACTGGTACAAATTCCCATTGTGGAGTGCAGTCATGATGTATATATGTAATGTACCAATAAAGATTTCAATTAAAAAAAAGAATTATCAAACAACAAATATACGTGGATATGTAAAAGATGTTTGGAAAAACTCAGTACTGAAGGTCAGGGCTATGATCATGCACTACACAGAGTGGAGAAATCCCCTCAGATTGTGACAAAACAATGAAAAAGTCGCCTGCTGTTTTATGTGAAAATGCTAGTCAACAATCTTGGCAGTGTGGCCAGTTGTGTGACAGGAAGACAGAGGAATAATGGTGGGAAGTGCTTTAATTCACTTATTTAATTCTAGGCAGTGGGAACAGGATAGATTAAGCACACAAAAATGATAAGTGTTGTCGTGGAAACTTTAACCCACTGAAATTAAGTACTGAAACACAAACTCCTGAGAGCATGATATGGTTCAGAATCCGAGCCACTTGTCTCTAGAGAGTGGGGACCGTGCTTTCTGTCATAGAAATAGAATATGATCTTGGACTCAGAGAATAAACTGGATAGGAGAAAACATTACTCATGTTGTGCCTGTGAGGCATGATTAATGCCTCATGTAAAGATGCATCAAGAATTGTGTTTTTTGAACAAGCACAAGGTCTGAACCAGGGATGGATTAAGATACTCAGAGTTGGAGCTTGCTGGCTTACAAAAAAATATAATTAAGTCTCTTGGAGAATTATGCTCAGAAGTCACTGTAGGTTTCAAACACATGCAGGGGTCTATGATGAAGCTGATCTTGAGAGGACTCTGAAGAACAATTTTTAAACCTCAGGTATAAAAATTAAAAAAGGAAAAAAAATAACAGAAGGAAGTGAGGGCAAAAATGTCAGGTTTTCAGAGTTCACAGACAAAATTAAATTTTCTGGGTCTCTAGCACTATCAGAGGGAGAGGGAGAGAGACAAAAATCCATCAAAGCAGATTTCCAATGTTTGTTTTCTACTCTAAGGTTTTATTAGTATTGACCTCTTTTTGGATGAGAAAATAAAATTTCTATAGAACTAGGTTATTTGCTTCCAACTACCGTGATGAAAAATGTTAATGCATATGATGAAGACCTTTAGTAAATTATATGTCATTCTCTCTTGCACACTCACATAAAAGGATCACAATAATCATGAGAAATAGTCTGCTTCTGTGAACAGTACTTTCACTGAGTAACCTCTAAAGAGAAAACTTTAGAAGATGACTACAGAGAAACTGCCTATTTAAAAAGCAAGCAGTTTTTATTTGAGACATAACAATTGCAAATAAGTTAGGTGAGGAAAAATAAGCCTCTTTTTTTCTTTCATTCATGGATGTCTTGGTTCTTACGTATCTAGATTTAGTTGGAATTCGTTATTTCTCTCCAACAAATAGCAGAGATTAATTTGAATAAGAAAAGAAAACCTCAAAGCATTGACAACCCCACCTGGTTCATGCAATAGCTAAGCCACTGTGGGAACTTCTGGTCTACCTCCCAATAATGTCAAGTATGCTCTGGAAACCAGCACCCTGTTTATAGGACAGGAAGTCTGAGTAGTGGAATGTGACTCTGAGGAGCACTAGACACACTCAACAATTCCCTGTAGGGATTAAATTTATCCTTTCTGCCAATGAAATCTCCACAAGATAAACTTACAAGTAAGATGGCTGACAGTCTCATCAAAACACAGGAAATTCTACCCATTCTGCTACTCTTATTTCCAGTTGCCCATAAGAGCTTGTAGCATGGGGCACTAGAATAGGACAGAAGTCAAGAACATGGACTACGCAAGCAAATTGCTTCCCTGCATTCTGTGCTGAACCTTGAAAAATCACATAACCTGTGTATTTCTCAGTTTTATGATCTGTTATACTAAAGATAACATTATATTTATCATATAGTATGATAAGGAAAAGTGGAAAGGGAACACTTATTATGGTAGCAATATCATCTTACTACTCTATAAATAGTTTACTCTATAAATAGTCTCAACTTTCCAACCCATGTGATGCTGTGAATATAAAATATTTTTTAAAATACTCATTTTGTTCAGGAATATGTCAATCAATTCCCTTAAGAATTGATAGTGGTACACACACACACACACACAAAAAAAAAAAAAAAAAACATTTATTTTTGCTTTAAGGTTTCTTTCTATTACCTTAATCAAAAAAGAGCAGACAAATTCCTTGCTTGCCCCAGGGAGAATACATGGTGGAATGCAATTTCTAAGGTACTTGATTTGATTTAAATGATAAATCGTTGTTTAATGCTCCTCAGAGAACAGGCAAAAGAAAAATATTTAAATTTAGAGTGTTCTGAGAAGGCAAATTGTTAGTGGCACATCCTAACTAAATAAGGAAAAAGATTTATCTTGAGTGAAACATGGATTTGACAAAGGTAACTCTGGAGCCATAAAATTCCAAATTCAGTTCTAAACAACTCATACTAATCACCTAGTTTTCATGATGTAAGTAGAAAAAAAGAGCATGACATAAAACGTGACAACAGACCGATGAGAGAGTAAAATCCAAAAACTAAATAATTCTATGATACAGATAAACTTCTTATGTGCAACTAACAGAATGAGACAAAGAACTTACCATGGTGAAAACAGTACACTAAAAAGTATTTTTTAATGCCCTTCTATTGAAGGGCATAGAAGAATAATGGGAAGATAATTGAAGAAGTATTATAGAGTCACCATACCTGAAGAAATCCTGTGGAAAAGGATGAAAGGCATCTATAAAACTTATATTGATAACAGCCAAAGACTGGATACAGTATTGTCTCTGCACCTCCAGCACAGCTATATGCTCACCTCCCCCTCACCCTAGACATAGACTCTGAGGTCTAGCATGGATCCGAACCCAGAAAGGCAGGAAAGGGTTATTAGGAGGAGTCTCCGAAGAGTGCCTAGATTTGACTTTCTGGTGTCTCCATGACGGGGGAGCCAAGATCTTGAATTACTTTTCATTATACAAATCCAAGAAGATTTCAGAATGAGATGCAAGCTTTTTATTATGTGCCATAAGTTTTTGTTTTTGCTTTTGCATGTGTGTGTAGTAGCAGGTGTCCAACTCAGGACTGTGCTTGCCAGGCAGGCGTGTGATCACTGAGCCCCATAACTTTTCACTTTAATGTATACTTTGAAAAATTATCTTAGAGAAAAATCTTTCTTCCAATGCACAGGCTAACCTTCATTCTAATGAAATGCTCTTTCCATCATGACGTTCTCAAACAATCACATTTTGTTTTGTGGTCTTTACTTTTCATTTCCACAACTAATGAACTGATGAAGGGCTTGTAACCACACAGGAACATTTTCCTCTAATGATAGGGGTAGGTCTTCTCTTTCAACAACTCAAACCTAAATCTCCTCACAACTTTGACAAAAAAGCATTTCTATTTTTCCACTAAAATTTAAGACACTTAGGGTCAAGATGCCATAAATATTCAAGTTACAGAAATAGTAATTTTTCCAAGGAGAAATATTTCCCTCACATAGGAGTCTTAACCATGAAAACCAGACCCTAAAATGATGGCATTAGAATGTCTTCTTCCTTCCCACTTCTTCCATTATCGTCTGTGATTTCAGTCTCTGCCAAGTCATTAAGGAGAATGCTCAGTGCAACTTTTCCTACCAGTGCCCTCTCTGACAGAATTCTCTTTCTATCCCAGTCATTCGGGACACACACAGACATCACTTTCGAAGGCTGATTGTCTACTAACACATTTCTGCTTCTCTCTCTTTTACTGCCTTCTCCTGTCTCCACACTTACTAACCTTGTTCTCTGAAAGATCTGTTTTCATTGTTTAAGAGCCTCGTGGAGACTTTACATCCTCAGGCAAAAGACATTGCTTTGTATTTTGGACTTCTACAAAACATTGAAATGTTTGTATTGCAGTAGTTACTGCGGCTTCTATAATTATTTATGTGTCTGTCACTCTCAGTAAATCACGAACTTCTTACAGAAATGGGCAAGGTTTACTTTTCTTTGACTTTTCAAAGTGTGTGCAATTCTGGGGATAAGATAGGTGCTTAGTGTTGCATTAATGGCTGCACGAACTCTAAAATTTTATAATTATTCCCAATTATTACTGCAAAGCAATTTTATTAGTCTAGGACTTTGTATATTTTAAAGTGACAGTAGAATGTTTAATTATATAAAATGGCCTATACTTAGTAATAGCCAAATCTTTTTTTATAAATACACACTGCATTCTTTTATTCCACTAAGGAGTATAAAAATCATGTAGTTGCATTTTTGACTGGAGTACAGTGTAAGAAATGGCATCCATAATTTGTAAATCATTATAAGGTAAGACTAATGCTAGTGTTGTTTATTTAGTGCTCTCTTAAGCAATCTGACTAACTTTAATATGAAAAAAAGAAATGTTAGGAGAGATCTGTCACTACTGGAAATTGCCTTTGGGACTGGTTTTATTGGTACTATTGAATATCTAGTGGCTATGAGTAAAAGCTGTATTTAAAGAGTTTCCCCTCTAGACACTTCTTGAAATGCAGTTTACAACTGCCGCTTAGCCCCTGAAAGATATCTGCTATAATAATAAGAAACAGATGTGAAGAGAATATCTTATATCAGTATTGCTGTGTTTTGTTCTTATTGTTTGTAGGTTATCAATATAAGGTGGTTTATACCATGACTACCAGAGAAGATAATTTCTATGACTAAGATTACACTCAAATTACTAACTTCAAAAGACTGGAAAAATGGGCAGTATGTGAAATGGCAAGGAAAAAAAAAAAGAGTGTCATTTAATGTCTAGCCCTAAAAGCTAAAAGGAGAAATGCTTTTGGTCAAAAAAGTGTGTTCTGACTTGAGACAATGGATAAGAGATAGGAAAATTCCTCGTGTAATGGAGTGGAAGGATGCCCTAAAAAGCAGATTTTGTTCCTGGATGCTAAGGGAAAATGTTTATAGAGCTTAGACTTCCTACTTTTAATGAGAAATGATTTAGGAGGTGCAGCCAACCCCAGCCATCTCTCAACTTCACGTGTTCAGAACTGCCAATGTCTACAGTTAATGAGGTAGAGTTGGAGCCATGCACTTAATTAGCCTGACCCTGTGAAACTGTTTCCCAAATGTTTCAAACCATGATCCTTTAAAGCATTCTTGTTGGGTGTATTTATCCCAGCCAAGAAGATACTCTTTTCCTTTTATGTACCTAGAATTAGCAAAATAATGAAAATATCATAGGCATGTTTTCAATATCTTTGGCTGTTTGGCTGTTTTGCTACGCATTTTTCACACAGAATTTATACCATGTGCCATCTTTCTTTTCTGAGCAATGGAGTGAAACTGTGAGAGCTTCTATCCTTCTCAGTCAAGCCGGTCACTATCATCTTCTTTACATTATTCTATGTATAACCATTGTTGGAGGACTTAATAATGCCTAGCATAGGGAAGCCAGAAGCAAAGGTTTTAAACTCATCTTCACATTTAATTTTGTCCAACGCATGAGTATTTATTACAAATACTTTTCAAATACCATCCATTAAGACTTGTTATCTTCATAGACTTCACTGATGAGAAAGAATAACCTAATCTTCCGTACAATACATCTTAGTTTTAATTTTATACTTTAATGGACTTTGGGAAATCCTTTTAATCACCTAGAGTGTGGTATTATCAAAAATCTGTGTTACAAATTAGGTACTGTCTTTATTATAAAAGTGTATGAAATTCAAAAGAAAAAAATTAATTTGCACATTTAGGGTAAACCATATAATTTCTCCCCAAAATACACTAAGATTGGGCTTATATATACTTAGACTTTCCTTTGGGATTTATTTGCTTAAAATATTGAATGACCCATTTACATGAGACATACCCACTCAGTCAGGGATCTTGTTACAAGCTTTAAAATTGAATTAGGTTTACTGAATGTTTCACAGACTTTCTACATCTGCCTGGGTCTATTTTGAGGAGACCTATGCTGATTGATTATTTGGGGTAGGAACCACATGTAGCTTTATGATTTCAAGTGGAAAAGAGACACTAACTAGTAATTTTATAAATGTTTAAGGTTGCAATTGAGAATAATAGCCATGAACTCACATAACTCATCTGTGAAACAAACAAACAGAAACTCAATTGAAAGAAAAGAATAGAAGAAAAGCTATTTAAAATGTGAAATTATTTCAAAATTTGGAGATTTATATGGTATGGAGGGACCATGATTTATCTCAAATTTTTTCTGTGTTACCATTAAGCAGAATTATATGATTTAGTGCTGGAGGTGTTTAAATCACTTATTTTCTGAAGATCTCCATTTTACTATCATCTCATATATATGTTAGTTCAGGCAGCTGCTGCATATTTAATCTCACTTTGGATAGTACCCAAATACCTGATGCAGCATTTCATCTTTTACCTTGTGTTGCATAGTTGGCTTGCTGCGAGTCAGAAACCAGCAAATATCTGGATCTTTCTGAGGAACAGTATGTGAGAGATTTATCTGGAGCAAATGTTAAGTGCATATTTCTCTGTTATCGTCTTTTAAAAAGGTGCACTACTTGTCAACATCTTCAATATTATATACTGTTAATGGAATATAGGTTCATAAGTGATATTGTTAATTTCCCATAGAAATTTATTTGGTTCTTTTAGAGATATGTCAATTTTACCTCAGAACTTAATAAGAGATGTAAATGTCATTATCAATAATTATATATAAATGAACTTTTGGTTAGGCAGAACCTATCCATCCAGTTATTTCGTCAGAGTTCCATAGGGAAGCAGGATTGAGGAAAAAGTATTCTCAGTGCTGTTCCAACTACTGCAGAGACAAGAGAAATCAAAGGGGTGTTTTATTGTAAGTAACATAACTACTGAGTAAATTGTCGGCCTAGGTCCTCCCTTTCCCCTCTCTAACACAGCATGGAAAGATTTAGGAACAAGTTTCTTATTCTTTAGCACAGTGTGCCAACCTTCTTTCCACTGAAAAATCCAGTATGAAATCTTGATGTCCCAGAAGAGAAAATATAGCCATGCAAAATATAACTTGATAGTATGTGAAACAAAATATTTATTTATGAAACACAAGTCATCATTCCTCTTACTGTTTTACATGGTAAATAAATTCCATATTTTCTCAAGAATGAAACAAAACAACATCTTGATGGCCTCATTTCACCTTCCTCTGGAAAGTTTCTTATGACAGGGTGTACTTCTAATATGCAGAAATCATATGTGAGTGAATTTGAGTGTCTCTCACTAGAAAAAAGTATAGTGACTAGAAAAGCATTGAAGTTAATAAATCAATACAGCATATCATTTTTTGAAAAATAGCAAGTAGCTTACAGTGTAATACAGTAACATATTTTCATTGTTTTCCTTTAATAAGGTGTGACATGTATGCTGCATTGTCCATGTGAGTACATGAAGAGATTCACATAGGAGTGATTAGCACATGGGGGACAGTCTACTCATCAGTGATTCTCTTAACGATTGTGCTGTTAGGCGGTGGAGCCCACTCGGAGTTCGGTCACTAGGGAGAGAGTCTCTCTAGTGAGTAATTCTCTCACTCCAGCTGCCCATTTTTTCTCTGCTTCCTATCCTCTGTCAAGTGCACAGTTTCACTCCACCAGCCTTTGTGCCATGATGCTCCTGACTTAGAACCAGTTAACCAGGGGCTGAAATCTCTGAAAACAGAAGTTGAAACCAGCCTCCCATCCTTCATTTTGTTGGTGTTAGATATTTTGTTCCAGAAATCAGACATGTAATCTGTGAGACACGAAAAAAATTATGAGACAGAGAACAAGGTATGTAAATTATAGAAGAAGTTAGCTATGTTCATAACTATCCAACTCTGGATGCAATTGGATAGTTACATAAAGATCAATGATCAAAGAAGAATTATTTAAAATTACTTCTTAATTAAAATATATGACTAGAAAATGGACATATGTTTTCAAACTTCAAAAGGCTATTGATATAATGTTTAGATAGATAATCACAATTCAAGTACTATTTTTAAAATATTGTTTTTTCTAATGGAAAACTAGGAAATTTAATTTAATAGCTATCATGAAATGAGCTATAATTGAGTGATATTTCTAGTTATGTATGGGTTCAAACATCAGTAATATTTTTCTAGATGAGGGAATTTTTGTTAAATTAAGAGTTACTACTTTTGCATTATTGAAATATTTATTGATTTGTTTGATGCCAATTAATATGCAGTAATTACTTTTAGGAGCAGACTGATTTATTTAATCCATACTTGATTTTTACAAAGCAAATAATGAAAATTGCCAATTTACATGAAATTGATATCATCAAATTAATTACATATAATGTGGTGGTTGACATAAACAAGCATATAAAAAAGAAACATTTTAACATTAGTTTAAGTTATAAAAATTTTAGATAGGAATATCACTGTTACTATACCTATATTCATACTTAGAAAACTTCAAATATTTTCTAGACTGTGATCATATCATCTATTCTGTATGACAAAAATACTGACATTTTCCCAGCACTTTAAATATGCTATGCCAATATTTGAATGACTTTTTTCCGATCTTTGTCACACTCACAAATCATGCTTCTCTAAGTGCCTTATGTGGGAGACCAGCTTGAGTAAGCTATAAATGTTTGGTGAGTTGGCTTATGCACTGGCTATTGATTAAGCCATGAGTCTGTCATAGGCCTCCATGATTTGCTAGATGAGCCTGTGGCTAGCATGCAGAAATAGACCTCCCTATGACAATGGTCACAGATGAGGCTGCAGTGGCTGGTGACACCATGACCTCTGATAGTGAGATAAGCATTGCAGGTGGAGTCTCTGGCTCTTTGGTGACAATTCTTCCTAAAGAAATCTTAGTTACAGGGAATATATAGGTTACTTGTTAACTGTGACCTGCTTCTTGTGGGAATGCATTGTCCTTCTCTCTCCACAAGCCTAGCTCAGGTCAGCAACCTATGATCCCTCTGTCACCTGTACTTGCTTTTTACACTCCTAGCAGTGTTGTCTAATCAATAAATAATTCCAAGTCTGGAGCCTCATGGTCTTAGCTTTGCAAGGGCTGTGAAGATCCTGGACTCCCTTAATGCAGTAAACTTTTCTTTGTCTTATTTTCCCCTCACCATGCTCTCCATCAGGTGGTTGGGGGGTCACACAGCCCCCGACAGTCTTACAAACTTCTGTCATGAGATAATAATAATTGTATTTCCTAATAATCCATTTCATGTTTGATAGGTCTAGAAATCTGTAATAATTTATCACTTGAAAACTATATTGTTTCATTTTTTGGTTAAAAGTATTTTGCTTTTGTGTTGATTTTTCCAATGTATATTTAAAAGTCATCATCTTAATTTTCATAATTATAAATAATGAGATTATTTGCTTGAATTCTGAGTTACAATTCAACTTGGTGTCCATTAGTTTAAAAACTGACATGTGATTATGTGATTCCTCAAGACAAGAATTTGGCCTCTAAATATTAACCACATTAAAAATACATAGTCTAAGATTTTTTTCCTATGGATTTGTTTAGCCAGTGAGCTGCTTATCAAATCCCGAAAGCTCAGCAGGCTGAATATAGAGTAGAGTTCAATGGAAAATTTTCTGGAAAATAAATAAGAGACCGTAAGAAGAAACCACTAGGGGTCATTCAATCTAGCTTTTGGCTGTCTGTGGAAGAACATTTCCATTATGGCCAATTTGAAATATGCATTGTGCAACATGGTTTGTAAAAAATATTAAAACACTCTTTCAGGTTTGGTTAGAATATTAATTTCAGTCGGCTCTGTTTACAAAGAATGTGTAGGGTACTGCCATTAAAGGATACAGAAAAGTTGCCATTTAGGCTTGGTAAAACTCATTCTAATGTATTGAATTTCTTAATTCAGACTAATAATACAGTGTTGTGCAATTTAACATGGAATCAAGTGACACAGGATTGCAGAATTATTAGCTTTGCTCATAATCATTACAATTACCTTAAAAGTCTTTTTAACTTTTTAAACAGATGATAATATTTTTAACAGATGATAAATGTATGTAATTTGACCACATGTACATTCACAAAAGAAAATGTTATCAAAACTTGTCAACTTCTCCAACTCTAATCTTACAAACTTCCACTTGAATATTACATTCCAAACGCACTTTCAAGATGTGTTCCAAAAGTTATACTTGTGAATCTTACAAGATGTATATTTTATGAGCTTTTGTCTTCACAAAATTTCCAAATTTAACCATTTGATTTTAAAAATAAAGCAAAGCAGTCTCTCCTTTTCCTGTCTGATAAATTAAACAGTGATAACACTCATTTTTGACAAACCAAGTATTGTGATTAAAATGATTATACTTGATATTTATAAAGGCACTGTCAAGTTCTATTATGTCATTGTAAAAGATGAAGAAAACTGGATTTGGAGTTATTAAGTAAATTTCAGAATTAATGAGTGGCAAGAGATTTGACTCAAGCCAATCACCTGAAAATTGAAAGTACTGAGACACTCTGTTAAACATCTGAAAAAATAAATGCAGAAATAAAGATATGTGGGAAAAAAGAAAAGTATGGTAATCTGTTGGTAAATGAATGAAATATAAAATACACATTTTAAAGTGTTTTTAAAATCAGTTTCAAAAGACAACATGAAAAAAAGAAATTTTTGAAAATGATATAAAAATAGAAAAAGGAAAATCCAAATCTTCATAGTCAAAAGGAGAAAGACAAGAGAAAAGTAGTTGAAATCCACTAATATTCAAATGGTCGCAGTAGTAGTTTGGAGGTTTGAGGATGGAATGGTACTGGCTAGAAGTAACGTGAACACATTTAGAGGGGATCCACCAACTGTCTGTCCCAGGGATAACAGATGTTGGAAGACCGTAAGGCCACTAACAAGAGAGCCTTCTCCAAGACAAAATGCAGAAAAGAGAAGAAAAGAAGAAAAGGAACATGTCAGTAATCTCATGTTTCTTTTGGCAATAGGAACCTTCAAAAATACATTTGTTCTTTCTTTTCCCTTTATATGTACGACTGCTGGATTGAGTACACCAAACTTCCAGTAAATTTGGTGATCCTACATAAAACATAGAATAGTGGAGGGATAATTATTTTGAAGCAAGGCCATCCTATCTTACTCTCTAAAGTGGAGAAACTGTGATGTCAGGATTTCATCATTTGAAATGGTGCTATTTGTCTTCCTCTCATTCATGGTAGATGAAGGAGAAATGGAGATTTAGGAGCCAAAGTCAACAATATTGACTTAAATATAAGAAACATTTAAACTTCCACTGTTTGTTTTTAATGCATCAGCAACCTTAGGGATACGTTTGGCTGGTAGAAATATGACTTTTAAAGAAAACTGGGACCCTATACCATGGCACCGAATGGGCATGGAGAAGATAGCTTCTGCACTTCAGTCTTTCCATGAATGTATCTGGGTCAGAACCTCATTTTTGGCCATAATCATTTGGACGTTGTCTTAAATAGCTGTAGAAACACTGAGGTACAGGCTGTACCCCATGCAAAATACTCAAATGATTGTCTTAAACGCTAATAGTTTCTTAGCCATTAGGCAAGGTGTTTTTCATGGTCTTTTTTATTTTCACATCATAAATGTAATATTTAAGGAAGACGATTTATACATTCTGTTTAAATACTGGTTATTATATTTACTAATTGATGCAACTGAAAACAAAGGTGAGGAAATAAGTGTTAAGTACATTTTTAATGTATATTATTTTACAGGTTATATTCTCTTCCTCTATTTGATAATTAAACTCATATTAGTTAACAGTTGATTATGTTAAATTCTTTTTATTATTGTTGTTTGAGACTGGTTCTTGAGATTCAGCTCAGGCTGGCTTGAAAGGCTTGATCCTCCTGTCTCGGCTTCCTGAGAGTTTAATACTTTCAACATACAACCATTGTACAACTCCCTGCGTGTAGAAGGCAGCCGCTATTAGTTTCATACTTTGGCAAAGGGGATGAAGATGGAAATGTTGCCGCCTTTTTCTCTTCCCTTTCTTGACAACTGCTGCTGGAGGACAAAGGAGCCCGCTGCTGACCATATTAAACATTTCATGGCACTCTGGAGTTTCCTTGCAATTTACACCTTAGAAAATGCAGAACACTTGTAAATCTTAGAACCTACCAGTGTCCCTTTCCCCAAGGGAGCCACTAATAGCACAGGAAGAGGAGGGGACTAGAATCTCACACAGCTCAGGGATTTACAAGTCTGTGGTGAAGTTGGGGGTGTAAATTGCTGGGAAACCCAAGAGAGTATTTAAATGTTTAAAGGTAAGGGGCACCCAGGTGCCCCCTGTTTGAAATCTAATTAGACTGGGAGTTATGACCAGGAGTAAAAAGGACTGGCTTGAGCCCAAGATTTAAACCCGCAGCCAGGAAAGTTGATAGACTTCCCGTGTCCCATTTTCTGTCAAACATATAACTTACAGGAGTAGAATACGCTCACAACAAGAGAAGTTCCAAATTATGTAAATAATTAGTAAGAACAAGCGCCTTGCTGTAGATTTAAAATATTTTATCATTTAAGTGCTATGACTTCTCCTTCTATATATGTTCTATATGTCATCTATATATGTTCAAATCTACCAAGTTTCAATAGGTAGATTGTTATAATGTTCAATAAGTAGATTGTTACACATATTGCTATGATTCATCCTTAGTATTAACTTTTTTACTTCTATTGATATTTATTGGTTTGTCTGACCATTTCATTAAAAACTGGCTTTGCGGGGGCGGGGGGATTTAGCTCAGTGGATCCAGCACCTGGCTTGCAAGTGCAGGGTCCTGGTTTTGATACCTGGTCACCACATACAACAATGCTAGGCATGGTGACTCACACCTACCAGCAATCAGAACCACATACCACAGTACTGGGTGTGGTGGTTCACATCTGTAATCCTAGTACTCCAGAGGCAGAGGCAGGAGGATTGCTGAGTTTGAAGCCAAAATCAGGACCAGCCTGAACTACAAAAATTGTCTCAGAAAACTGAGAATATGAAGTTGTAAATGAGTTGTAGTATGTATAGTTGATATTGCAAAGTAGACAATATTTAAAGTAAAGAGTGTAAGGGTAAATAAGGAGGGGAAAATGAACGTGGTAATAATAAAGAAAAAAGAAGACAAAGATTGTGTATATGGGGGCAGGGGAATGCAGGGCAGGGGGAAAAAGGGAAAAACAAGAATCAAATCATGTCATATTTTGGTACAAACACTTAAAGCTGAATGCTATTATCATGTATATTCATAATGTACCAAAAATATAATTTTTTAAAAAAAGTGGCACTGTGTTCTCTGATGTCAGTGAGACTTGTATTTCCAATTATTCTTTACTCCACACTTAAAAAAATTAATATTTATCATTGCATTCTCTATGGTGAGCTGAATAGTGACATCCACCAGAATCCCAGAAGTGACTTTATTTAGAAATAGGCTCTTGCCATTAAAGGCATAGAGAATCATGGAATCAGACTAGATTTTTGTGTGACCTAAATTCACACAAAAAGGACAGAAAGGACACACAGAGCACAGAGAGAATAAGCAAGAAAAGGTGGAGGCGAACACGGAAGTCCTGAAGGTACTTGTTCAGTAGTCCGGATGCAACCACCAGAATCCTGTAGGAGAAGAGCCGCCAGCGGGAGGCACATCTGACTGGCATCTTGATTCCAGCCTGTTTGGCAGAAGTGTAAGAAAATAAGTTTCTGTTGTTAAAACCACCAAGTTAACAGCAGGCAATTTGCGATAGTAGCCCAAGAAACTAGTACACGCTCTAGTGTCAGCCTAACTTCATTACTACTCTTCTCTCATTTGACCTTTGTCAACTTTACTACTTTTGATCTACTTTAAATTTTCCTCCCTGGCGAATCGCTCACCTTGTTTCCAGTGGCCCTTTTGTCCTTTTGCTATTTATCTTTTCTGCCTTTAACTTTGGTCAGTCGACCATATAGACAGTGGTCTCCCCTTGCTTGAAGTCATTTAATGCTACTTAGCATTAAGAAACTTTCTTAAAATGACCGTGGGTCTGAACTTCTTCATTTTGAATTAACTATATTCTTTCTACTAATTAAATATCCCTCGATCTTCTTTGATACCCGGAGAAGCTGAGTCAAATTAATCACGGGAGAGATGATGTATATCTAGTCTAAGAATGCACTATGCTTAGAGTAGCAACAAATTTAACTTACCTTTATTTCACACATAAAACAAATAGTACATATCTTATTCTACATATGTGACTTCTTTAAATTTTAGATTATTACTTTAAAAATATCCATACTGTGAAGATCAATAAAGAAGTCAACAATGCCATGTTTAAAATTCTTTATAGTAAGCCAGTAAAAGACTTGTCCTACACATGCTTGTTAAGAAGAGACATACTAGAAAAATGAACAAAATTTTTCAGATATATCTTTCTTTTTCTTTCTTTTTTTTTTTTTTTTGCTTATGGTAGGAAGCAAATAGCTTTAGAATAATCACAGTAAGAAATTACAAATCACTTTGTTAATAAAAGTCCATGAAAATATTGAGAACTAACACATTTTCTGTGTACAAAAGAGCCATGCATATATCAAAACTTTAATTAGGCAAAATTATAAGATTATTATGAAGTTCATACTAGATTATTTGTATATTGGTAGAACTAAAAGAAATAAATAAAATATAGATTTTGTTATAAAATATAGTATTCATTATATTAAGTTCATTACATTAAAGCATTCATAATTCTCATGATTATACTACCCTTTAATTTTTAGTAGAAAAATCATTCTGTTTCTGAAATAAAAATTCATAATTAGATGGTAAGACATCTGGCACTCAATAACTAGCAATTACATAGCAATTAATATAAATCAGAAATCTTACATTGATCCATATTTTGCTGGTCCATCAAACCCAAATTTCTAGAAGCTATTCACTTGAGGGAATCCTGGAGTATATCATTCAACAGTTGGGGAGCTTGTACATCAGAAGCAAAGTATAAAAATCTCTCCTAAAGTGTATAGGCTTGATATAATTCTCTATTATACCAAGTTATTACATATATAAATATTAAGAATGTATATGTTTTTAAAGTGAGTTTTTCTGTGTTTATATGTGGTACTGAGTGTGAAATTCAAACCATTAGCACATCCCAGATGTTTTAAAACTTATGGTTTGAGATATGGTTTCAGTAAATCTCTAAGTTTCCGAGGCAAAGTTTATAATCTGTCTGCTTCAAGTTCCGAGAAGGCTGAGAACGAGTGTGGGTGTGAGCCGCCATACTTGGCTTTTAAAGTATTTTAAGAGTATGTTGTGGTAGTGTATTCTAGAAATAAGATTTATTTGAAAGAAGACCTTTCATTTCTTAAATTTATCTAGAGAAATATGCTGATCTGTCTATGTTGATTATACAATGCGGCAATTATTCATATCAATGCTATCATAATTTTACTATGTCATATGTAATATTTTCAGTTTTTCTCTTAATACAGATAATAGCTTCAGTCCCTAATGTCTAAAGCAATTTCAAGCCTGCCACCTAAAAAGGCTCTTGACACATCCCCATGCTCTCTTGATAGAGAAAGAATGAACAGGAAATAGAAATTTTATTTGACTCAGCTATTTCTCCTTCATGGTGTCTTCCAAGAGAATTAAAGACAAAGACAATATACTCCATCACACACACACAAGATGGGGTGAAGAGATATTGTCAAATCAAGCAATGAAGCATTCCGAGCAAAATTGACCTTGTAAATACTGAAGCGTTTAAACAAAAGGAGTATGTGTGACATTGAAGATTTATTAAATCTAACATTCATAAGATTTATTAAATATATCATTAAAGTTTCCAGTGTATAAATTCTCACAAGAGGTACAAACAATTCAGATGATGAAAATAGCAAAAAAAAATAAATCAATATTGAAGAGAAATAGCGAATATGGTTCTAAAATTTATGAACATGCTTGTGATATAAAATTCAATGTAAGGTTCTAGAGTCATATGAAAATCTTAATTTTACATCTGGTTCATCAGATAAAGAAAATAAATAATGAATTTCATTAAAGAAACAACCTTCTTTGTGCCACTAATGGTGATGTCTTTGAAGGACTGGGGAAAATCATGATCTACTGGAAGTTTAATGTTAATCTGGCCTCACCTCCAAAGAGAGTGAAGCATGACTCGCTACACTTTTTAATCAGTGTCTTTTGAAGAGAGAAACTCAAATATAGATCACAGGAAAAAAATCTGAGCAAAATACAGACATTATATATGGTAATAAATGTAATATAAAATTAATAAAAACATTAATAAAATTGAATGAATAAAAATTAATGTTTTGTAGTTGGAGTAAGAGAAGTACAAAATGAAGAGTCTACAAAGAACATGAGAGTAGAGAACTTTCAAACTAATTTAACGTGCTAAGGTCACGTACTTTGTTACATTACTTGAGTTACATAAAAGCATTCAGAAAGTAGGAAAAGGATGAATCTCTCTATGTGTGGACTGTCTAAAGAATGCAGAAGAGGTGACACCGCGACATATTCCCGTGAAGCTCAAGAGTCCGTGAGGGAAAAGGAAATCTAGCCAACAACAGTCAAAACAGAAGTATCTGAGAAACGAGCCCAAATATACAAATAATTACGCAAGTGATGCTTGGATCCACGGAAGCCGTAGGTTGAGATTAATATATGAATTCATTAAATAAAAATCTGATAATTTAAGAGTGTGTTTTTTATACAATATCGTGCTGTGAAGAGGATGAGGGAGAAAAAGCGTGCAAATGCATGGGAAATAAGCAAATTGGTATAAAATTAGAATATTTGACTATGTATTTAGAAAATGTGCCACTGTGCACAAAAATGAAGGAAATATCATTTATCAAGAAAATATAGGAATTATAAATTTGTTTACGTATAACTGAGCCTCCAGTGTGGATACAGGGATGGGAGATACGTATGCTCTCACAAGCAACGTGACTGAAAAATATGGCAATTGGTTAAATTTTTAAAGAATTTATCACAGTGAAAGACTGAAAGTCCTCCTGAAAGTCCTCACGGAGCGCACTGAAACCATCTCTCTCGCTGTTCTCTGAAGCAGTTCTATTTATCGGCCCGTGGTGACGCTGCTGCCGTGTCCTGAACTGATCCCAAACTTTATCTTTCATCATCATTGTCATCCTGTGTTCAGGAAAGACCCAGAAGTCATGTGTCTTGACTGCAAAATTCACTAAAAATTTAAACTATATTTTGACTTCTATGTGTGTGAAAATAAAATCAATTGAAGCCAGGGGTAATGATACATAGTTGTAATTCCAGCACTGGGAAGGCCAAGGCAGGAGGGCTGTTATTATTTTTTTTTAATTTTTAAAATCTTTATTGGTACATTACATATATGCATCATGATTGCACTCCATAATGGGGATTTGTACCAGTATAAGACACAACTTAATTCTCATTTTTTCCCATAGCCCTACCCACCCTACCATCTCCCAAGGGAGGACTGTTATGTTATTTATATTCTGTATTTCTACTTTCTTTCAGAAGATTAAGAATTCAAACATATTGCAGTGAAGTCTGTTGGCTGTGCATTTTCAAAACTCTCTGTCTCTGTCTCTACCTCTCCAAACCCCTTTATTACTATCCTGGGCATCAGACCCAGGGCCAAGTACTGTACTACTGAGCTGCACCCAATCTCTGTGAGGATTTTATCTTTGAAAGTGCCCTTTTGTTTCTCTCTCACTCATTAATAATACTCGTTTAGTATTAAACACTAAAAACTGCCCTTTAATAATCTTCCAGATAGGTATAATCAGTAGTTAGTTATATACGGCAATGGATACATTGACTTTATGTTGTCATAAAAATTTAACAATTCTGAGGAATAAATTTTGTACTGGACATATCTAAGTATAATGCTTAAGTTGGAAAAGGAAAACGCTATATATAATACATATTATCTATGCATTATATATAGAAGCTCTACAATACATTCTCAATAAATCATAAATTAAAGAGGACAGCCAAATGAAAGTTGCCATATATCTAGATAAACAACAAAAAGATAACATATCTGTCTTTTTTTCTTAAGATTTTTATAAATCCATTTTAGTAAATCTATATTTTAAGTTAAGCTTCCCTCACTAAAGAATGAAGGCCTTTTTCGACCATTCTTTATAACAAGGGCACCCATATAATTTACCATCTATCACCCATACTTTTCAAAGGGAATAAAATAACTGTATTAATATTTACACTGGGAAAGCAAGAATAACCTGAGATTCACTATCTTATATTTAACCTACCTAACTAAAATTTAAAATATTTCTTATTTACTTTTGTCTTGAATTATGCCATGTATTTTAATTTAAACTTGTTTTGAACTGTTTAAACAAGTATTTCTGCTATTTTCATAAATATTAATGTACTTGAAATTTGCATGAACTTCTTCCCAAGTGTTTGTCTACTTGGTTCATAAATTAATTCTTTTAAATTATTTTAATTTTTTTCACCTATCATGTGACTTTGTCAAGAAATACATACATAAAGTACTAAAAATGTTTTAATTTTTATTTTAATATAATATATATGTTTAAAATTACAAATATCTCAAGATAGACTTTGAAAGCCTTTAAAATGAACAATAAAAAGTTGAACCGAGATAGATTCTTAATGCTGTGAGACTCACAGCAGCAAATAATTGAGAAAAATTTTCAAAAGAAAACTGTAATTAGAGTATTTTTTCACTTTGTAAAATTTACAGGGGGCTTAATTCAATTCTAATCCTACATTAATATGTAAAAATTAAACGACTTTGAAGAAGTATTGTCTTCAAAAATATATTTTTGTTGTTGTTGTTGTTTTTGTTTTTGAGATAGGGTCTCGCTTTGTAGTTCAGGCTGGCCCTGAGCTCAGCCTCCAACTTGCATCACAGCAATCCTCCTGCCTCTGCCTCCCAAGTGTTGGAATTACAGGCGTGAGCCACCAGGCCCAGCACTGTGGTATGTGGTACTGATTGCTGCTGGGGTGAGTCTCCACACCCAGTATTGTTATGTGGTTACCTGGGATCGAACCCAGGCCCTTGTGCTTGCAAGACAGGATCCAGAACCACTGAACTAAATCCCCGGCCCTCAAAAATATATTTTTACCACTGCTCTTTTGCTGTATGTTAAGGCCTAGTGTCCAGTTGACTTTGTGAAGCTGGTGTTCTGGCCATGTGGACAGAAGTATATTCTAATCAGAACAATCTTCACAGGGAGTGCATCCTCAAAAGTGTAAAATCCTTCAGCTCAATGGAGATTTCTGAGCTCAAGCTCAACGTTCTTAGGCGATTGAATGCACCTCTGGAAAACCACCATTTTTCTCTGAAAAGAATAGCTACCTGGAAAATCAGCTTCAGGAGAAAATGGCAGCCCACCATTGACTTGGCCATGGCCAGTGACACACAGAAGACTATGGGTCACTCTTCTCTTGCTTCTTGGTTACTCTGCAGTGCCAAGGAGGGCAAAAGTAGGCTGCTTGGCCATGGCATTTTTTATCTCTAGTTAGGTTTTATTTTCAGGAAAACGTGATGTGAAATAGAATATTCTAAAATTATTCTTTAGATCAGAGTTTTAAAAACCTTCTATTTTCCTTTGATTGTCGAACCCTTCCTTCAATGTACTTCTTGCTCATATTTTTCCCATTTTCTGTACAACTGAATGAATATATCACGATGGCTGTTTTAGTAATTCACAATGCTGCTTACAGATGTGATTGCTTCATGATTTTGATCAAATGCTGGTGAATTTTGCTTTGCCCTGAGAAACAAACTTGTATACTTCTGAGATCATTGCATTTCTCCTCAGCAAAAGTTGTCAGGAGAAGAAAAAGGGCTTGTAATCGGGTGGCTGCTTATCTTTTTCCATATATTCCCTTCCGGTGATATCATTCTACCACCATCAACTACTTCTGACTCCACATATTTTATCTCATCGAAAAAATTACTCCATTTTTTTATTCAAGAAAATTTCTATCAAAAAGTATTTCAGATATTCTCTCTATCCTCTGTGGGAGCCCAATATCCTGGAGTCTCCTATTTGTTAAAAAGAAAAATAAATTGTGCTAAATTATAAATGGCTTCTGATTAAAGGTGAAAGTAATTTTTTTTCAATTGTTCTTGGAAATTACCAAGTTTATCTATTGTCATGACAGAATCCAAGTTATTGTTGTTGTTGCTGTTATTATTATTATTATTATTATTATTATTATTATTATTATTGTTATGTTTTTTGAGACAGGGTCTCACTTTGTGGTTCAGGCTGGCCCTGAGCTCAGCCTCAAACTCACATCACAGCAATCCTCCTGCCTCTGCCTCCCAAGTGCTGGGATTACAGGCGTGAGACATCATGCCCGGTACTATGGTATGTGGTACTGGTTGCTTCTGGGCGTGAGTCTCCACCTCCAGTATGGTATGTGGTTACCGGGGAATCGAACCAGGGTCCTTGCATTTGCAAGACAGGCGCCGGAACCACTGAGCTAACTCCCTGGCCCGACAAAGTGTGGTTTTAACAGAGAACATTTTCAAAAGAAAACCAGAATACATACTTCTCAGCAGAATGTCACAGGAATTCTAGCTTCATCAAACAGTAGCAGCCACCTTTGCTATAGTCCCTTAGTTGCAGCAAAGAGGAAGAAAAATTTAACCTTTTACACTTTTTTTCATTTTTAATATAAATATATTATAAATTTTGAAATTTTGAAAAAACATAATTTGAGGAAATTATAATTCCCTAACTATTGTAAAAGGGAAGAAAAAAGTAAAGTAGTAAAATTATAGCTTCTATTTAATTTTCAGACACAGTGTGCCTCCATGTTAACTCTAAGAATTTTCATGAAATAACATGTATATTTAAGCACAGGCTCCTAATGTGCATTCTTAATGTTACTTCGGAAGCACCTATAAAAATGATGTCTTATTTCCTGGCAGACAAATCAGGTTGTGCCTATTTGGCCCTTATGGAATAGACTACATGTTTTTCTCAGAGTCATTCTTTTGTAGTTCTTCTTTTGAAAAATTTCCCTTTTCCTTAAGGTTTATTTATAAGATTATGGACAAATCAATAAATACTTATAGCTGTCAAGATAGCTAAAGGCTTTAGAGAGCTAAACAATTTTATTTTCTTTCCCAAATGTGTCACATTAAAAAAAATCTAAAAAAGAAAAATAGCCAAATTCACATTAATATTGCTATTGATATTGTTTTTGTTAGTATGAGGATAAACGGGGATTGAGTCAGAGTCAGTATTTAGATTTTTTATTAGTTTTACAGGACAGCTGTGTGGAGAGCTGTAACTTCTAACATGTGGTACTAGTTGCTCACTGCCATGGGACCTACATCTAACCACGTATAATTTATAAACTGTAATTAACCAGATGTGTTTTTTCATAATATTTCTTTAGAACTGCATCTCTATTCTGTTTCACTTTTTTGTATCAAATTCATAGCAAAAATAAAAAATAATATACAGGCTGAAAGACAAAAGTTCTTAGCATATTGAACTAATAAAGAGCCAGATATTTTTATTTTACAGGTTAGTATTAATGTTTATTTCACACTTAGGATAATTAAAGCTGCTTGAATGGACCTTAAAATTTGCTCCAGACAATGGAGTTAATAAAGTATACATATTGAGGTTTCTTATGTCATCATCTAATTTAGTCTTAACAGTTTTTGGTCTGTATGTTTTTTAATGCTAAGATTTGTTGCTTAGCTACAAGTAAGACAAGCTTTTTTATATGAATTAAATCTGAACGTTAAGGGGAAAAGTTTTCATTCATAAGAAATTAGAAAATAGAAAAAAACCATGGAAACTTATGAAATAAAATCGTTATATTTTTCTGAAGGTAGTACTCAGTGATTAGCAAAACATACCAAAATTAAAATACAAAATGAAAACCATTGAAATAAATGCAGTTCTAAAGATTCTAGTACTAGAATTAATATAAAAATCATCTAATTAAAATTATTAAATTTAAAATTACTGAAGTATATTGAAAGCGAGAAATTTTTAGCATTTCAGTCGCTGAGCTTTTAGCTAATGTCCTTCCTAAGGTAAAATTATTCAGAAATGATTTGAAAAATGTAAGAGGCTATAGGCAATTAGCACAATTCTTCAATGTAACCCAGGTGTTATACACGTTATTGCTTGCGCCTTAATTCCCAAAGAAAGTTTAGATGTTGACTTAAAAAAAGAAGTGTCACTCTTATTATGTTAATTACTTAAGATACCATAAAGTTACATGCTAACCTACAGTTTCTTATTAAATAGAAGAGACATTCCTAAGCTGATTTTTATTGCCTGTAAACAGTATCTGATTTTGGATCTTACTGATACCAGATTTATTTTTTTCTTATTCTGCCCTTTGAGAATTAAATAAAATTTTGTCACCCACTACTTTTATATTTGTGCAAACATAATGTTTTTAATTTTCTAAAAAAGTTGCCGATTTACAATGTTAACCAAATTTAGGATTCAGAAAAAATATTAGATTTAATCTAAACATAATTTAATGCATATCTCCAATACATCAAAAAATATTTGGTCTATAATAATAAGGCTCTAAAGAGTTATAGATCCTGCACATACTATGAAAAAAGAGACTAGATGAATCAGATCAAGTGGAAATTAAATTATATCTTCATAAAAAGCTTTTATTTGTATCTGTGTAACAGTTTCATCAAACATTGATAAAAGTAAGAGAAAAACAATATTTTTCTTCACAGCCAGCAATATATGACCAAAATGTCATGTACTACTATTTCTTTTTTCAAAGCATACTCCTAATTAATAATATTATTAAGCATTCAAAAGTATCAATCAGGAAATTTATAAAAATAAGCATAGAATATCATTAATACTAAAAGATGTAGTGCTGATACTGTATTGTCAACATAGGTAAAAATCACAAAATTTTATGCTAACTGAGAGAAGCACATCACAACTATCAGCTATTAAGTGATTGGATTTATGTGAAGAGGCCAAAATAGGCAAAACTGATAGAGACCAACAGTAGACAGTTTGCCTGAATTTCAAGAGAATATATCAAGGATGAGAAAGTGAGAAAAGGTAGGTATTTTCTCCATGTTGTCATGGTGTTAAATTAAGCTGATAATTGAGCAACCTTTTTAATATAATAAAATCCACTGAACCACTCACTTGGCGGACACATACATTATATCTAATTATAAATGTTAAAAAATGAAGACTTCTGTTATTTCCTAGAGAATCTTCTTTACTCTCCTGTATTCTTCAATATAAATCTTGTGAGTTTAGTATTTAGTCACTCTTCTAATCAGGACATTTTAAGTGTGTATGGATTCTATTCAAGAGATATATGGTCAACTTTATAGCCCTATGAGTATATGAAAGAATGAGTCTAACAGATTTTGACAGCATGGGGATTTATGTACATAATCATCAATTCAATCTCAATTATTATAAAAATTATGTAATAAGGATCTATATATCCATAGGGTTTGGTATTACTGGTCAAATAAAGATATATTAAGTATTGTTAAGATAATTCTTAATGTTTCAGGATTACTTAGCAGAATACTGGTTATGCCATCTAAAATAAAAAAGAGTAGTTGGTAATTCTCAAGGAAAAACATTTCATGTTAAAATTTGCTATATGCAGGGAAATATCTTTGCTTTTTGTTCTTTCTTTTCCTTTATGCTTTCTCTATGTAACTCCTCACTAATATAGTCATGTCTTAAATTCTGTCTGCCCACCTAATCAATCTTTATAGAGACAACCTTATAAGGGCTAACAGTCACTAAAATCACCCAAGAAATA
>PVIR01026399.1:0-23924 GCA_004026965.1 Petromus typicus | reverse complement strand
TTTAGCTCATAGTTTTGCAAGTTTCAGATCATGACAAATTGGCCCTGTGGTAACGTAGTACACCATGGTGAGAATGCATGGTGGAATAAAACTACTTGACTCATGGCAGCTAGGAAACAAAGAGAAAAGGAAGAGGGAGGGTAACCCCACAGTCCACTTCAAGGGCATACATAGTCCTGACCCAAGTCCTCCAGCAGGTCCAGCCTCATCAGAAGTGCTACCACTTCCCAGGAGCACTGTTCTGGGGAATAAGCCTTTCATACTGTATGTGGCCCTTTGGGACATTCCAGATCTAAAATACAGCAGTACTAGCACTACAGCATTTTGCTTGAGACATGGAATTTGATATTAGGTGCTCTAATCTAAAATGATGTGGAATCTAAAAGGTTAAAAAAAATCTCAGCATGGTAGCAAATCGTGACTCTCTATGACCAAGTTTTTCTCTAGCTTTCATAACAAGTGACCTGTGACAGTAATGAGCTTTCCATAGATTTTTGAAATCAAAACTCATTTGTTCACCAAATCTCCAGACCAAGATATTCTCAAAGATAATTGCTGCATCATTCTTTTTAAATCTGTGGTTCTTGTCACAGAGCCTATGTAGGAGACATTTAATCAACCAGTTTTATGATATGTTCCACCTCTGTAGTGTGCATGTTTTAATATGCTATCACTGATTTTCATAAAGGTTGAAATATTGTGGAAGCAAATGGAATGATCTAAAAGCTGTGTTGAGTGGGCATAGTCTCTTCATACTTTAATATATCTTTTTGTTGTCTTGGTAAAAAAAAATTATAAATCCATCGGAAGCAATATATCACCTGAGGGGGGAAAAATGTTTGGTAAAAATTGGATTGAGATTACTGCTTCCAAGCTGGGGTCAGTAAATTAAGACCTGTGAGCTAGAACTTGTCCACCACTAATTTTGGATGATCTGCTAGCTAAGAATATTTCTTGCATTTTTAATTAGTTGAAATAATCAAAATAAGAATGATATTTCACAGCATATGAAAAGTATAGTAAAGTCACGTTTTACAATCCACAAATAAAAGTATTATTGTAACAAAGTTTCATCATGTATGTATTGTCTATTGCGGCTTTTACCCTGTAACAGCAGAGTGGAATAGTTGTGACACAAATCATATGTGACCCAGAAAACCTAAAACTTTCACTCTCTGCCTCTTTCCAGAAGTCTGCTAGCTCTGACTGTGCAGCAGCAGTTGAGAAAAGTGCTGATTTTGAACCTTAGTATATTTAGTACTTAGATTTATCCTTCAGGCTCTACTGTGGTCCCAGGAAAGTAGGGACACTTCTGGCAAATAGCTATCAGGTGTCTGCTCTGTGGACTGAGGACAGAGGACACCCTGGAAGCAAGGCAGATGCTCCAGTTCTCAGAAATGGTCAGTGACCAACTGAGCCAGGCAGGCTGGCGGGGGTGTAATCAGAACAGAACACTGGCTCTATGTTACCAGTGTCCATCTAAATTATCCTTCCATCTTTACAATAGAGCTTTAACGATCTTGCCCCAGAAGAGAAGTTTCCAGTTGGCCATACCTAGGCCACATGGTCACACAAAAGAAAGTGAGATAAATACTCTAACTTGCTGATTTTCAATAAGTCCCTCCCTGTTTAAACAATGAGATTTGCTTACAAATGAAAATAAGCATGCTAGGAAGCTGGCGAATCAACATCAAACCTTTTCACCTTTGCTTCTCAAAGAGAGGTCTCTGGACCGGCAGCACCAGCTTCATCAGCTAACTATCATAAATGCAAACTGTTGGGTCAGAGATTTAGCTCAGGGTTCTGGCGCCTACCTTGCAAGTGCAAGGAACTAGGGTAACCACATACACCAATGCTGGGCGTGGTGACTCAACGCCCACCAGCCATCAATTCCACATACCACAGTGCCAGGCGTGGTGGCTCATGCCTGTAATCCCAGCACTCAGGAAGCAGAGGCAGAAGGATTGCTGTGAGTTCAAGGCTGAGCTCAGGGCCAGCCTGAACTACAAAAGCGAGACCCTGTCTCAAAAATAAAAGTAAATAAATGCAAACTCTCAGCATCTGCCCAGAAGCACTGAATCAGAATCTTTAGATCAACAAGATCCTCAGGTGATTTGTGCAAATTCTCCTTTGAAACAAGATCTAAATGGAGTCTCTTACTTTGGCAGGATTTCAGGCAATATTATGAAGAGAAAAGAAACATTCAAGCTGTGTGGAGGCATATGTTTTGGGTCGAGAGGGGTTACCTATGAGCATGTCAGATTTGCCTAGGAACCTATTCCCCTAGGCTATGTCTGCTTCTCAACATTTATTTCTTCCTTAAACTCTCAGATTAACACCTCCAAAATTACAGTGTTTCCTCAGGCAGTGTACAAGGAATAAAAGGAGATGGTGGGACAGTGTACCTTTAGATGTGTGGTCTGTTTGTAAATATCAATTTGCCTGTATCAGTTACATAGAAACTATTTTAAAAGGCCAAATGCAAAATATTGACCCAATATAAATTCAAAATGGAAGTTTAATATGAACCAAATCACACTCGGATTCAAAGCCCAGCTCTGTCACTATTTGGTGATTTCTATATAACTTACATAACCTTTTGGAGCCCAGATATTTTCATCTCTAAAATGGGGTTAATAATATAAGAACTGCAGGCGTAGTATTCCATAGCAGTCACATATTCCACTAATTATACCTATCATTGCTGGTTTTAATTTGCTACATTTGGAGCCCATTTATGTTCAGCTTGATCATATTTAAAGAGATGATTGGATTGTGAGAGTGTTAACTTCATCAATGGATTGAGCCACTGATAGCTCGATGATTTATTGGGAGATGGGGTCCAGCTGGAGGAAGTACGTGGCTGTGGGCGTGCCCTTGAAGAGTATTTCCTATCCCTGGCCCTTTCCTTTTTCTCCGGCTTTTCCCATTTCACTCGTTCTGATGCTATAAGAGGAGCAGCTTCTTTCCACCAGGCCCTTCTACCACGGACTGAGACCTCAGAGATTCTGAACCTCTCTTTTAAGATACATGTCAGATATTTTGTCCCAGCAACACAAAGGTGACTAAGACACCATGGTGTTTGGTTCTTTAATTAACCAAAGCATTACCCATTATCAACTCATTTTAGTATTACATCATAACATGCTGAATGATCTATGTTGAGCTTTAGGATTATAGATTCTGAAGTACCAAACTTCTGTTTCTGTCTCCAAAGAAACAGAAATGTTTATACCATTAGAGCAGTTTGATAAATGTAACCATTAATACCAGAAGAATAAAAACAGAGTATTTTCTTTAGGTATGAAATCTAGAATATTGTCACTAGTCAGAAGAAAAGAAAGGTCTCAGAAGAACCTTTCATCCAACAGAACGGATAACTCTTACTTATCACTAACCTACTGAAATTGACTTCCAGAAATCTTTAGTATTAAAGACAAACAGATCTCTCCAAGCACAGAGTCATGGTCGGTATCACGAGTATGTGCTGTGCTGATCATTTCTCCATATTTCCTTTGAGAATATATCACCTTAATAAAATTAAATTAAATTTGCTTCCACAGCAAATGTTTTGGCCACAATGCCTCTGAAGTTACTAAAATAAATTTTTATTGAAAACCAAGATAGGTTTCCAGTTACTCTTTTAATTTTTATTGCCTTGTAAATTAAAATAGAACATAGTTATAAAGTAGAAAACCAGTTAATAAAGTTTAAACAAGTTGTTAATAAATAAGCTAGATACATAAAATTCTTAAACTATATTGCAGAAGTGAGACATCTCTTTTTCTTTTTTTCTTCATTTTTCATTTTGTCCTCAACTGATTACACAGTTTTGCCCATGTACCACTGTGTCAGCAATACCACTCCCATTCCTGCCACTTGGCTTTGCCACCTGTCTCACAAAAAAAGATGTCATCATGATTCTACTTCCTGAACCTCACCCTTACACAAAGAAATTTACATCCATAGGTACCCACCCTTTTTTCTTTATTCTCTACTTAGAGGAAAAATTGTGGGCCTCCACCTTTTTAAACCTGGTCCAATCTGTTTCCAACCCTGGAGGAAGGTATTTTAACTGATTGACGTTGATTTTCATCTCAGTCATCCTCCTCCAGCGCAATAGCCAGTATCATTCAGCTTTTCCTCATTGGAACAAAATGGCTGACCCACACACCTTGAAGGAGATGTTTCTTTTGGCTCACAGCTCCAGATGTCAGCCCATGACCAGCTGGCTCCCAGGCAGAAATCTCACGGTGGAAGGGAATGCCAGTGGAAAGCTGTATCAGTCAGTGCTTACCAGAGACAGATTTAATGCAAAATCTACAAATGTGTAAGAATTTACAAGATTGACCTAAAGTGAATTCCCACAATGTCAGGTGTGAAAAAGTGCAAAAGAGCTGTCTGTGTGCTAGAGATCCAAAGGAGCCAGTCAAAGGCCTGGAGCTCACTGGAGAATCTCATGCGAGTCCATCAGGAGGCCAAAGAATCTGTGCTGGGAGACAGAAGGGTCTGCTCAGGAAGCCAGGGGACAAGGTCCAAGGTGAAAGTGAAACCTGGAGCTCCTCCACAGCAACAGGAGCCGGCCTTCCTGCTTCATTTCCCTTTATTCCTTTCATAGTTTGGTGTCACTCATACCCAGTCTTCTGTCTTCAGTAAATACCTTCAGCCACATCCAGAGCTATTTGAATCTAACATAGATAGGCTTTTCTTCCTCAAGTTGATAAAATCAGTTGACTCTTACATCCAGGAAGCAGAGAGCAGAGGAAAAGAGATGTAATCCCCGAAGCCATGCCCCCATAACCCAGACACCCCACAATTGTGCTTTACTAATTCATAGATAACTGTCAATCCAGTCAAGTGGACAATCACGATGAACTGTCACCTTTATTATCCTGGGGACAGGGGATACGGGACACAGCACTTTGATTTCACATTTCCTTCTAGTCATTGACCTAATCCTAATTCTCATCAGATTTGAGATTCCTGAAGGAGCAGCTTGTCATTGGCTTTCGCTCCTTCCTAATCAATGCCTGTCTGAGTACTGTTCCCTAATGAAACAGAAGTTCTTGCTAATGCTTCACATTTGTCAAAAACCCTAGAATAATAATTTACCTTTTCCTTACTTTATTATATTACACATAAAACATTTTTACTTTAATTTACATAACCCCATTTTCCTCTGGTACTCCTATCTTTTCAGCCTTTTCCTTTGCAGTATCTTTGGGGGCTTCTCTTACTTACTTTTCAATAAATTTATTGATGTAGACCACAGAGCTGCAGATGTGAGTGGAATACATAGAGTTTACAAGATGCAAAGAGAAACAGTCAAGTAATTACAAAAAGTTATAGATAACACAAATTCTAGAAAGTGATGCGAGGGCAGGTACTAGATTATGATCTAGGCTTGATGGGTGAGGAGCACTTGACATCTGAAGTGTGCAGAGGACTCGTCCATGCACACTGCCTTCTTTACTTTTGTGAATATAAGATTTCGGTAAGTGAATGCATCTTAATTATTTAATAACTGTCACTCACATACTCTAGCAATCTGGTATTTCCTAGTGGAAAATATTTAGACTTTAATATATAATCTGTCTCAGTCTTCTGGTAGAAGTTATGTAGAGACTTGGATTTAAAACCTAATCTTCAGGTCACTTATTCCTCAGCTGACTAGCAGCAGATAGGATCCTACAGAACTCCAGGTGCTAGTCTATTTGAATTCATATCCCTTTTTTAAAAAGTAGATTATTCCCCCCATGTAACTGTCTAAATTTAAACCTCATATGTTACAAAAGACAGCCTACTGCAAAGGATTTCCATGAACACTTCTCTGATAGGTCACATTGTTGAAGAGGTATGGATAAAGTACATGATTGGAGCCCCACCTCTATCATTTCAAGTTATTTAAATTCCATTCTCAAGGAAACAAAATAGTAAACCAACACTGAAACCTGAGTGATCTAACCAGGTTTGTGCTTACCACAAAAATTGTTATTATAAAACAATAATCCATTGTTTTATACATAACCATTATGAATAGAGGAAGCCATTCTCCACAATGTGCTTCCCTAACCTTTCCTGAAACTAGGAAGAAATGAGCTTTGGAGTGAGACTAATGTCTTACATATGCTGATAAGGAATGGTCTCAAACAGTGGTTTTTCAGAGACCGAATTTGCACCCCACCCCTAACCTAGGTACATTTGACAGCATTTGGAGACATTTTCAATCTCACAACTGAGTGGGTGCTACTGGCATCTAGTGGGTATACACCAGAAGTACTGCCAAGCATCATGCAATGGACAACCTCCCCTAACTCTAAGAATTATCCCATCCTGATTGAAGTTTGAGAAATCCTGATTGAGTTTGAGTTTGAGTTTGAGAAATCCTGATTGAAGGAATATGGAAATGTAATAATTCAGTTTGACCTTAAACATAGATGCCAGGGGTTGGTGATATGGCTCAATATTAGTGCACTTTGTTACCATATGTGATGCCCTGGGTTCCAGCCCTACCTAACACTACACACACACAGGCACGCACCATGCGCACGCGCATACACACACACACACACACACACACACACACACACGTGCACAAAAATAAGATTCACATATTTCTAGAGAAATATCCAAAAGGTATTTTTAATTTGTAAAAGCATCTATAGGATTCAGAGTCATAGGCCATCCATTTATTCAATGCATTCTGGACACCTATGAGCAAGGTTATCTTCAACAGCGCTGGGCTTTCCTCACAAGAAGACTGGTAAGTGGTCTCCAAGTTTCAGCAGGCCTTAGTCACTTGGAGACTTGTAAACCCATTGCTGGGCCCCATCCTCAGAGTTTCTGCAGGTCTAGAGTGAGACCTAAGAATTTGCACTTCTAAAGAAGTTCCTGGGGGTGCTGAGGAAGCTGACCCTGAATCACTTTGAGAAAAATCATTGTTCCAGGAGAGTAGAGAGAACTGCTAGAGCTGGGCAGAGCAGCACCAGCTACTAGGAAAGTAGAGGCAGAACTAGTATGAGTTTGAGACCAGCCTTGGCAATTTAATGAGAACTTGCATCAAAATTTAAAAAATTCTGGGGATGTAGTTCAGTGCAAAGGCCCTGGGTTCATTCGCTAGTATCATAAACAATAAATAAAAAGAAAAAAATTAAAAGGAGATGTAGCTTAGTGGTGAAGAACGTGAAGAACTTGTCTAGCCTGCTCAAAGCCCTAGGTAGGTAGGTAGGTAGGTAGGTAGGTAGGTAGGTAGATATGTGTGTGTGTGTGTGTATATATATATATATATATATATATATATATATATATATATGTGTGTGTGTGTGTGTGTGTGTGTGTGTGTGTGTGTGTGTGTATACTGTTGCAGTATTTGTGGTTGCAGTAATTGTGAGGATTAGTAAAATTTGATTATCTGTTGCCATGTCTTTGGAAAAAAAATTTCATAGCCCACAGGTGCTACAGATAGTCCTCGTGTTTATTGCTAAAAACACAGCTGTTTCAATTCATATTTTTTCAACATCCTACAAGGTTCACCCAACTTTTATATTTTTTAAAAAGTTTATCTCTTTTTAACATAAATTTTGCATTCACTTTGACCTTTTACATTTTTAAAATTTTGATTACCTTTTCCTCTTGTAGTGCTGGGATCGAACCCACAGCCTCATCCATGCTGAGCAAATGCTCACCAGAGCCCACCCTCACCCTTTCAGTTATCTTTTAAAATTTTTCTCTGCCGAGATCCTGATGAACAATTGGTCTTGAACTGCACAATTTTGACCTACAATGAGAAGTATAATACAGACTCTAGTTCTTAATATTCAGAGCTGTTTACTGTTGCCAATCGAACATAACCTGAATTATATCAAATTGTCCAATTAAAGAGAACAGAGAATCTAGAGTATTGTTTCATTTTATCATTTTTACCTTTCCATTGAAAGATGTAATCAGGTAATCAAGGTTGCAATTCTCAAGGTAACAAGGGTTGAGTTTCGGGACTATCACAAATCAAGCTGCACAAGAAGAGCTGCTTGCCCCGTATTTGCCTAAGAAGGCTCCAAGAGAAACACAAGAAACAACAATACAAAGCCTTGTTTATTTCATTTTCTTTTTGTAAAAATAACTTTTGCCTACACTCAGTTTGCAGAAGTTGTTCATGCTAATTTAGGTATATATACATATATCATTAAAATTTTAATGCAGATCCTTCTCAAGCATACATAAAATATACCAGTCATGTAACAAAAGGCAAGAGGAAGCACGGAGCTTCAAGGGCTTAGTGTAACAGTGCTTTCTCACTCCTACTCAAAAACCACCTCAGCACCTGCTGAGCTCACAGGATGATGTCAGCTCCATCTCTGCTCCCCGTCACTTTCCAGTATCTCCTGCCCCTTCCTCACTGAATCCTGCATGAACTCCGTAAGTCAGAATAGAAGCATTACCTGAAAGGTTAAACAGAGGTACTGTTTGGCTCAGTTTAAGAATCAAGTAATGATTGGGGCCGGAGAGTTAGCTCAGTGGTTCCGGCGCCTGTCTTGCAAGCACAAGGGCCCGGGTTCAATTCCCGGTAACTACATACCATACTGGGGCGTGGAGACTCACGCCCAGCAGCAACCAGTACCACATACCACAGTGCCGGGCATGGTGGCTCACGCCTGTCATCCCAGCACTCGGGAGGCAGAGGCAGGAGGATTGCTGTGATGTGAGTTTGAGGCTGAGCTGAGGGCCAGCCTGAACTACAAAGGGAGACCCTGTTTCAAAAAACCTAAAAAAAAAAAAAAACAAGAATCAAGTAATGATTAGTTTTGTTGTAATGAATAAAATTGTTTGAGGGTAGAGATTTTGTCCTAGAAGTGTCTGTACTAAAGTTGGGCGTTAGTGAGGTAGGATAGGTAGTTAGGAGCTTAGATTACAAGACCTCCGAAGGCTTTTTAACTGAAAGGTGACTCTGTAAGATGCTTAAATCAAAATTTATTGGCACACAACTATGGATATAGCACCATGCTGGGTCCAGTGCAGACAAAGAGGTGTAAAGCATGTTCTTTGTCCTCAGAGACTTGGCGGCATAATTGAGAGGACTAGATACATGTATGTAAAAATAATAGAAAACCTAGCACAAAATAACAGTATTTTTTCTACCCCTGGAACTGTTAATGAGGACCATTGACTATAGGTTAAATTCTTAGCAATTACATTATTTATGCAGGTGTGCAACACTCAAGAAATTATTTTAAATAGAATTGATAGACAACTTTTTTTTTCCCCTTTGATACCAGGGATCCAACTTGGGACCTTGCATGCTGGAACCACTGAGCTAAATCCCTCACTCTAGACAACTTATTTTTGTTAGGACACTGTCTGTAGAAAAATAAAGATAAAAACCTGGAAAAAGGAACCTTAAAAATGTAGAGTTCAATTAAAATTGTATTGACCTGTAAAATTATATTATATAATTATTACTCTTAAAATATTTACATATAATTATAAAAGCTATGATATCTGAAAAACATTAGCATAAGAAATAATTTGTTCTTAATTTGTAAGTAAATTAATTTTAGTGTAAGAATTCAATGATTTGTTTCAATTAATTCTTTTCTTGAAAATAATACTAATGTCTCCTGATTACTGAAAACTATGGCAGAAGCTTCCAAAAGTTGCTTTTCCTCAGATCTTTGCAGCTTTCTAACACTTCTTCCATGGAGAAAGTAGAATGTTTTTCAAGTAATTCTCATTTCCTACAAAGTATATAAACAACCTGGAGTATCTTGTAAGAGCCATACACATTGATATTTTAAGTATAATTATTCTTATATTTATTACTTTTTGGTTATGAATACTATGGTAATGAAGTTTTTTAATAAAAGCTGCTTTTAAAAGTTCAAATCTTTATTGGTACATCATATACACACATCATCATCGTATTCAACATTGAGAATTTGTACCAGTATATGACACGACCTGATTCTCATTTTTTCCCCATTTCCTTACCCACCTTACAAACCCCTGGCTCCTATATACATAAGCTTTGTTTCCTTGTTTTATTACTATCACATTCTTTTTCCTCTCGTTATTTACTCCTACACCCTATTTCCTTTCAAATATTTTCTATTTCACAATATCTACTATATATACATTTCAAAACTTTAAAGGGTTTAAGAATAAACAAAACAACATATTCCTGTGAAATATGACATCCAAACTACTTTTCTGATGTTTCTCACCTAAAGAGTGAGAATTTCTAAAAGTTAGCTCTCATATATTACTGGAATGTGGTTTCTCTTTTACTAGAATGGTTATTTTAAAAATATTTCCAGGTCTATTTATCCTATGTATATGCAGTGTATTAGTTAAGACTTTCATTGCTAATAAAAAGCAACTAAAATTATCTAGTGCAAAATAAGGGGCTGAAGGTAGAAGAATGAAACTGGGTCTCCCAGGAAGAAGTCGTCCGTGGAGCTGGAAGTCGCTCTGAACTCCAAGGAGTTCTTTCTCTCCTCTTTCTTGTCTCTGCTTCTTCATGAAATGCTATGAATAAAAACCATAGTGAAGCACGACACTTCTGTTGTGTTTCTTTATATAGACCAAATTTTGTGCTTCTTCATCTACATGGCAAATTATGACCACTCTATAGTTCGTGGGATATACATTTCATAACTACAACCATGTAGAATGTTAACTGCCTATTCTTGATCTCCAGTTCAGTTTCCTGAAGGGATCTACTCCTGGTCCAATTAACTATAACTAGAGGGAAAGGATCACAAAATCTCTTTGTAAACCTGTCAGCACACATGTACTCACCTTTAGAAGGGGATGGGAGGGGTAATAATTTTAAGAGAACTGGGAAGGAAAAGGATGGCCTCCAACCTCGACAGACACCCAACAAAGTTTATTATTGTCATTATTCATATATATATATATATATTCTCTGTCTCTGTAGTTGCAGAAAAAGATAACTCCTCACTGTCACAGTTCTATAAACTAAATATTATTTGTCATCCTCACTATAAACTGAAGAGTATGAGGTGGAGAGAAGTTAAATTACCTGCCTAAGTTAATGGTAGGCTAATGTCCACACCTGGATTCAAATCTGTGTGTCTCTTGAGCTTGTTGCTTTTTATGTTACCTTCCTGTCCTCACCTGGGCTCTCCTGAAAACAATATTTACAAAAATCTTGGATTGGGCCAGAAATTTAGCTTGGTGGTTCCAGCACCTGCCTGGCAAGCGCAAGATCCTGAGTTCAATCCCCAGTAACCACGTACAACAGTGCCGGGCGTGGTGGCTCACGCTTGTAATTCCTGCACTCAGGAGGCAGAGGCAGGAGGATTGCTGTGAGTTCAAAGCTAGCCTGGGCTACATAGTGAGCTCAGAGCCAGCTTGAACTACAAAGCAAGGCCTTGTCTCAAAAAAAAAAAAAAAAAAAAAAAAAAAAAAAAAAAAAGCTTGCATCTGAGTCATTTATTTGGGAATATGACCACAGGGAATAGGCTGTGAGAGCCAAGAATGGCCCAGGGAAGGGGAGAATCCAACAGAGAATCCAGGGACCCTCTCACCTAAGTAACTGTTATAAATATCTGGTACTTGGTCCCATGGGAACTTCATGAGAATCTTATAAAATACATCTCAGCGTTGGCCAAGCTGGAACCCAAATGGTATGAACCTCTGTCCCTGGACGCCCTGGGTGATTTTACACAGTTTCTTTGCTCCTTTCCCACAGTGTGTAAACCTGAGCCCCAGGGGCTTCCTGTGAGGCTCCTCTGTCACAGCTGTAGCATGACTCTGGTGCTGGTTCCCAGCACAGGCCGAAGCAGAGTGCTGTCGGGCTGCTGGACCCTGCTAGAAGTCTGTGCGGGACTGAGCACCATGGCAGTGTCTGAAATAAGAGCCAAAATTCTCCTGGTTTTGTGTCTGTGTTCTTGGTTTTGAGACTGGGTCTCACTATATAATCCAGGCTGGCTTTGACCTCTCTATGTAGCTCCAGTTGTCTTCAGTTCCATAGAGATCCTCCCACCTCAGCCTCCCCAGGACTGGGATTACAGCTCTGTGCCACCACATCTGGTTCAGTAAGCGATATAATTGAAAACACATGAACAATTGCCCAGCAGTTTCCAAGATACATACTGATCAATTATAAATGACAGAATGGAATGAAAATTCTGAATGTTACCACTTATTCATTCACTCATTCATCTATGTACACAGTCACCAACTACAGTAGTGCCAGGTGGTATATGATATGAATCTAAGTAAGTTTCAGATATTAAAGGAAATAGAAGTCTGATATTTTGTAATAATAGGTACTTCAATAAAAATTTGTAAGCAACATAAGCGTGTAGAAGAGAGACCTCCCAGTCCACGGGATGTGCACAGTAAAGCACGTGTGAAGAGTCATGTATTTTTCTTGGAGCTTAGTCTTGAAGGGAAAATACAAGTTAGCCATTTGGGGAGAAATTAAATATAAAATGTAAATATAAATTCAAATTAAATATTCATATTTTGATATTAAGTTTCCTGGCTTAATCACTTGGTTATGGTTATGTAAGAAAAGGCTTGATTTTTAAGAGATGCTGAAGAATTTAAGAGCAAAGTGTTATGATGTCTGCAACATACTTTCAAGGTCACCAAAGCATGTGTGCACGTGGGGGATATAACACATGGGCAAGACGTGGCAAAATGTCAGTGAAAATACATGAAGGTACACAGTTGTTTGTGATTCAGCCATCCCTAAGTACCTGAGGGAACTGGTTACAGGATCCCACTGACACCATAATGGGAGAATACAGAAGCCTCATATATAAAACGTGTTTACACATGACCTGTGCACCTCTTCTATATTTTTTCGATTTTTGTTTTTATTAGCACATTTGCAGTATATAATGATTACATTCCTCATGGAGAGCTGATTCATCGTCCCCTACATTTTGAATCAGTACTTTAGTTTAGAGCTAAAATGTCCTCCAAAAGTTCCTGTGTCAGAGCTTCAGGGGAGTGACTAGATCATGAAGGCTCTTAACTTTATCAGTGTACTGATCCACTGCTGAGATTATAATTTAATAGCATTATTGAGAGGTAACTAAAAAGTTAGCAGTTGGGGTCTTTGAAGGGAGCCAGTCCTGAGGGTGTGACTCCGGGGTCTGTATCTCTTCTCCAGCCCTCTCTCCTCTGCCTCTTTCCCTGTCCTTTCTGGCTGCCATAGGGTGAGCAGCTTTCCTCTGACAAAGGTTTAAAGCAACTGAACCAGCCAACCATGGACTGAAATTTCTTAACATGTGAGGCAAAATAAATCTTTGCTCCTTTACATTGTTATTATCAGATATTTTTGCCACAGTGACCAAGAGCTGACTGGCACAGAGTAGAATCAATGGGACTTTTCACTAAATCACACTCAGTTGGTTGAAACTCTAGCACTTCCAACAAAAATCACATTCACTACATTTGTAAGAAGACAGCAGTGCTGTTTGGTGTGGTGAACCTTCTAAACACCGAAGAAAAGGGAGACTTGTGGAGGGATAAACTAGTTACAGAACTTCTTAACCCATGAATAAAGGAAAAAAATGGTTGGGCTGGGGAGTTAGCTCAGTGGTTCTGGCACCTGTTTTGCAAGCGCAAGGACCCAGATTCTTTCCCCAGTAACCACATACCATACTGGGCATAGAGATTCATGCCCAGAAGCAACCAGTACCACATACCACAGTACTGGGTGTGGTGGCTCACGCCTGTAATCCTAGCACTTGGGAGGCAGAGGCAGGAGGATTGCTATGATGTGAGTTGGAGGCTGAGCTCAGGGCCAGCCTGAACCACAAAGCGAGACCCTGTCTTAAAAAAAAAAAAGGAAAGGGATGGTTTATACATGAAGAGCATATTTATCTTTTATCACCATAGCTCTAGTATTATTGCAATATTGAAGAAATTCAATAAAAAATTTTTAAATTGTGTTTAGAAATCAAGATAGTAGGTGGTAAAATGCATTCTTTGGTTGCTGATATTCAGAGGAAATATGCTGTGTATTTTGTCAATGTTTTCTCCCTGAGGGCTGAACATTTGGTGAACATCTGTCTGCTAACACCTGTTGGGCTGGTTTACATTATAGCCTAAAATGAACACATGCCAAGATAGTACCACTTAAGGTACCTTCACTTTTTAAATGGTCTCCCGGATATATCAAGAATCAGTTATGTCCCCCACCAGCTTTTCAATTGTCTCACTTTAGAAAACACACGTGTTTCTACTTAGTAAATTTCATACATGAAACATGAATTTAAAGAATTTGTGAGTTAGGAAACATTAATATTTCATATAACATGAATTTTCTAATGCAAAAACTTCCTCTCAGGAGTGATTCCCATGTTTAGCACAAGAACAGAAGTGATACTGAAGTCAAGCGTGCCTGCTCATTGCAGCCAGTCAAACAAAAGAAGAGATGGCGTGAGTGTCAGCAGAGGGTCCCTGAGGACATAGGAGTATTTCTTCTCTGCATGACAACCTGAGCAAAGAAAAGCAAATCTTAGGTAGTTAAGAGAGAGAAGTCTTGCATCAGGGAAATACAAAAGATATCAAGACTCAATTTAGGTTTTATGTCCAAAGCTTTCTCTTTTTTTTTGAGAAAGGATCTCACGAAGTCACTAGTTCTTCAGGTTAGGTTTGAACTTGCAATCTTCCTGCCTCAGCGTCCCAGAGTGCTGATATTATTGGAGTGTTCAATCACACCCAATTATTTGTTTATTTTTGGTATATCGATCCTAATGTTTGTGAAATGGTGTCTCATAGTTTTGATTTACATGTCTCTATAAGAAATGATGTTGTGAAATAGTAAGAAAATATTCAAAGGGAAAAGAGGGGTTAGGAGTAAGTAAAGGAGGGAAAGAAAAAAATTGATGGCAAAAAAAGGAAATAAAGCTTATGTATATAGCGGGCATGGGTTGTGGGGGAGCAGAGGAATGGAAATAAATGAGAATTAACTTATGTTATGTACTGGTACAAATTCTCAATGTAGACTGTGATCATAATGTGTATATAAAATGTACCAATAAAAAAATTGGCCATCAAAACAAAAAAAAAATGATTTTGAGCACTTTCTCATATGCTTCTTGGCCAATTGTACCTGAATTTTGAACAAATATCTACCAAATCCCTTATCCTTTTTTCTCTTCTTTCTTCTTGATTCTGAGGGTGAATCCAGAGTCTTACACTTGCTAAGCACATGGTCTTCTACTAAGCTTCACCCACTAGCTGCGACCCATTTTTTAAATAAAATTATTTTATTTTTTACTACTGTTATTGTTGAGTTCTTTAAATATTCTGGATATTAACTTATCAGATACATTATTTGTAAATTATTTTCTTTGATTCCATAAGTTGCCTTTTTATTAAATGTATCCTTTGGTATACAGTTTTATAAAGTCCTGTTTGCCAATATTTTTGCTTTTGTCTGCTTTTAGTTTTTTGTTTTGTTTTGTTTCTTTGTTTTTAGGTTTTTTGAGACAGGGTCTCGCTTTGTAGTTCAGGCTGGCCCTGAGCTCAGCCTCAAACTCACATCACAGCAGTCCTCCTGCCTCTGCCTCCCCAGTGCTGGGATTACAGGCATGAGCCACCATGCCCAGTACTGTGGTATGTGGTACTGATTGCTGCTGGGGTGAGTCTCCACATCCAGTATTGTATGTGGTTACCGGAGATCGAACCCGGCTCCTTGTGCTTGCAAGACAGGCGCCGGAACCACTGAGCTAAATCCCCAGCCCTGTCTGCTTTTAGTTTTGTTGTCATATACAAGAAATTGTTACCAAACCTAAGTTGTCATGAAGATTTTTTTTCCTCTGTGTCCTTCTAGGAATTACAGTTTCACCTCTTAGTTTAAGTCATTAAGCCATACTGCTTGGATTTTGTATAGGCTAAGATGGTGTCCCATTTTATTCTTTTGCACACAGATACCCAGTTGCCCTACATGACACTATATGATTTGTTGAATTTTTTTTGCACCAATTAAAATTAATTCTTTTGCAAAAAATCACACACTTAGGCATTTATTTCTATGCTTTATATTCTGCTCTGTGCTCTGTCTTTAATCTCTTTCACTGTGATGGTCTGGGAGCTTTCCAGCTCAATTGTGACATTAATGTGGACCTTCCTATGAAAGTAAATATTTGTTTTTTCTTGCTTTGGCCTTGAACTTTTGCTCTTAGGTTTTTCCTGGTCCAGGTTCCTAATTCCTGTATCTATTTGAAGATGCCATGGCATTTATTCTTACCATGCAGAACCACATAGCTTTTGCAGATAGAATGAGGCAGCACATATATCACGTAATTAATCAGTCTGACACAGTCAGTCAGAATTTCATAGTCGTGCACCAAGGACTTAGCTCAGTGTTTCTGGCACCTGCCTTGCAAGTGCGAGGGCCCAGGTTCAATCCCCAGTAACCACATACAACAGTACTGGGAATGGTGACTCACGCCCACCAGAAATCAGCAACACATACCACAGTACTGGGTATGGTGGCTCATGTCTGTAATTCCAGCACTTGGGAGACAGGCAGGAGGATTGCTGCGAGTCTGAGGCTGAGCTGAAGGCCATCCTGAACTACAAAGTGAGACCTTGTCTCAAAAATAAAAAAGTGCATAATCATTGAAGAGGCATGGGCATATACCTGCAACCATGGCAAACAGGAGCTGTGTGTCTGTTATGATTTATAGTTAGTTGTCCCTGAGAGCCTCATGCACTCATGGGTGGGGCTTTGGGGAAGTAACTGGATCATGGGGGCAATAGAGCTAACCTGCTCTCAGACAGTGGGGTCCCGGCAGAAGAGGCAGTCACTCAGGGCTGGCCAGGAAGGGTGTATCTCCCCCTCCAACTGATCCTGTCTCTCTCTGCTTCCCAGTCACAATTTGAACAGCTTTCCCCTATGCAGACTCTTCCCTCATGCTGCTTCTGCTCTGAGGCTGGCCAACTATGGACTGAAACTTCTAAAAAAAACATTAGCCAAAATAAATCTTTCCTTCTTCAATTTGTCGATGTTGAATATTAAGTGCCAGCAACGAGATAGTGACTAAAACAGTCTCACATGTGTGTTCAAGCAGTAACCACTATTTGGGAGATGGAAGAACTCCACTAGGTCAGATCATGCAAAGTGAGCTGTACCTTGGCTGGACTTCTAGGGAGCATTTACCTTTGGACTGATAGGCCAGACTTAGAGAAAACAGCGCTTTCCCTCAAAGAAGGGAGCCATCGGGGGCCAGGGATTTAGCTCAGTGGTTCCAGCGCCTGTCTTGCAAGCACAAGGGCCAGGGTTCGATCCTCAGTAACCACATACAATACTGGGTGTGGAGACTCACGCCCAGCAGCAATCAGTACCACATACCACAGTGCCGGGCGTGGTGGCTCACGCCTGTAATCCCAGCACTTGGGAGGCAGAGGCAGGAGGATTGCTGTGAGGTGAGTTTGAGGTTGAGCTCAGGGCCAGCCTGAACTACAAAGCGAGACCCTGTCTCAAAAAACAAAAAAAAAAGGAGCCATTGGGACTTCTATGAAAGTAAAGACTGAGCTGGGCCTGGACTGTGGGCTCTGATTGGCTGAGGACTTATAGACTGGCTGAGTGAGTAGGTACAGTGGAACCAGCTCATAAAGGAACTCAAATAACAGAATGAAGGATGGGAACCTTAATCTTTTCTGCATTCCTGCCCACTTAGGGATTAAAGAACATATGTTATACCAGGATAAAATGCCAAGTTTTCACACTGAGGACTTACTAGTTTTTTCTAGATGAGAATACTTCATAATGAATTCCATATGGTAAATAAAAGTATTGTTTTAGTTGCATATCTGGATATGTACACTGGGTCACAAGGCCAAAGCTTTTTTTTTTAACTGAGAGTCCTATACACTGGTATAGGAGTGTTCTGTCATAGATGAAATATCTGGAAAGCCCTGACTCTGAGCTGCCCCAGTGCACATAACAGCGCTGTGAAGTCTCTGGGCTACTGCAGCACAACTTCCACAGGCTCCAGTCCTTGCCCAGCCTGGTAGACCATGGTGAGATGTCCCACCTGAGGGCCCTTCTGCTGGACCTAGCTCCTTGCCCTGGTAGATCCTTCTGTCTTCCCACCTGACTGTGAAATCATCTCACATGGTAGAAAGAGTATATGCTTTAGATTCAATTGGACTTGATCTGATGCTTGTGATAATCATGTAAGTAGCTGAGCTCTGAAGCTATCTGACTATTAGTTTACTCTTCTGTGAAAGAGTTGAAAGGGGGCTGAGGATTTACCTCAGTGGTTCCGGCATCTGCTTGGCAAGGGAAAGTTCCCGAGTTCAATCCCGGGTAGCTACATACCACAGTGCCAGGTGTGGTGGCTAATACCTGTAATCCCAGCACACAGGAGGCAAAGACAGAAAGATTGCTGTGAGTTCATGGTGAATGTGAGTTGCATAGTGAGTTCAGCCTGAACTGTTAGAATAAGACTCCATTATTACTCTTTCCTTCAGTTTCACCATACAAAATGGTGATGGTTCAGCATATGACCTTCAAAATTTCTAGGCATATATAAATGTCTGTTTATACTCTTATTATATAAATAAGTGAGTTCAAGGCAAGACTGAACTACAAAATGAGATCCTATCTCAAAAAACTGAAAACTAAAAGAAAAAAAAGTTGAAAGGAGAATAATATCTATCTCAAAGAATTGTGATGAAAATTTAAAATAATATGTGTTCTTTCATCAAGCTATATTTTACTTGTAGTTTATCTGTAGGTTTTCATATGTGCAGAGATTCATATGGATGGTTGCAGTTTTGTTTAAAAAATAAAGTACTGGAGATAGTTCAGATAGTCAATAGGAAATTGGTTTGCATCAAATCATGCTATATCACTGAAATAGAATACAACATAGTATTAAGAATGATGTAGACCTATATCTACTGATATGAAAATATTTCTACAGTACTACTTAGTGGATCAAACCAAGTTGCAAAAGTATGGTAGCATTTCTTAAAATACAGACATGTATCACTTCACAATGGGGATATATTCTGGGAAATGTTTCAGTAAGTGCTTTTGTAGTGGTACAAATACCAAAACGAAGTACTTAATACCATGTAGGATGGTTAGGTCATCACTAGACCACATAATCTTAGAGAACTACCAGCGTATATGTGGTTGGTCATTGATAACATTGTTGTGCAATACATGACTATATATGTGTATATAGATTTGGGGACATGTAGCATAAAGATGGGTACAAGGGTTATCTCTGGAAACTAGAATTATAAAGGATTTTAGCTTTCCATTTTGTAAAAAAAAAATTACAATTAGCATACACATTCAAAAAAAATTAGTCAAACACATACATACATACACCCTCAAAACACACATATCAGCTAGCACAATCGTTCTGAACACGTATCTCAGTCCTCTTTGTACTGAATGGTGACTCTGAGTCCCCTCTCAGCATGCAAGTCAGACATTCCTGCCATAGTAGAGTGACCACTGTGTCTAGGGCTGCTCTGTGAACACACACCCTTTTTTAATCTTCACAGCCATCAGCAAGGTTGAGGCTTGTTCAGGATATGCTATCATTTGCTGTTTTTTTTTTTCTTTTTTTCACCATTGAAGGTATAGCCTAGAGCCTTGTGCACATTAGTCAAGTGCTGTACCACTAAATTTCACCCCTTATGTTTAAAATTATGATAGCAATTTCAGCCCATCTTAATTATTCAAACGATGCTCTAGTTGTTAAAATTAAGTCTCCATTATTACTCTTTCCTTCAGCTTCACCATACAAAATGGTGATAGTTCAGTATATGACCTTCAAAATTTCTAGGCACATATAAATGTCTGTGTTTGTATTTTTATTATATAAATAAAGGCATATCGTATAGCCCCAAAATATCTTTCCATACAATAGGCTTATAATCTGTTTTGTAAGTACATGATAAAGTATCATTTCTCTATTAACATAGTTTTCTCTGTTGCTAGCAGTGCAGCAAGATATATTGTTTTGTATATATATATTTACCAATTCAGTGAATATATCTGTAGGATAAATTTTTACAGGCAGAATTAATGTTGGTCCAAGGGGATAAATGCAGCTAATAATGAGTATACTTTGCACTGGTTTATATTAGTGAGTGTATGATCCTCCCCCTACTCACTTATGCAGATCGTGTTCAGCTTCCAGTAGTTTGACTTACTGGTTTTTGTTTTTGTTTTTTTGCTTTATTATTATGTGAAAAAGCATAACATTCAGTAGAAAGCATGCCTGGAACTTTGAGTTTGGGCCTCTACCTAGGATAAGGTTATGCAGTCCCCTCTTCTATTGTGAAGCTGGGTGATGCAATGACTGTAGCTTCCAGTCAAGCCCATAATCACAAAGGGAAATAACCTGGCTCTACAGTATGCTATGTACCTAAGCTAGGATGTGTGGTAGGCTAGGTTTACTAAATGTATCTTCAACTTATGATATTTTCAACTTATGATGAATCTATCAAGATGATCCCATCATAAAGTAAGCAGGGTCTATATTATATATTCTTATTGTTATTATTTTCAATTTTTTATTAATCTCATATATGAATAATAGATCTCATTGTTCATTGACAGTGACATCGCTTCACTGACACCATCTAGTTATAAATGTCACGCCTTTCCTGCAGGCCCAACAGGAAAGCTGGCTTAGATGTAGCAGTCCCGATTAAATAGAAGTATGGGTATATTAATATGCTTAGAAATGTGATCCACTATAGAACACTGGAAAAGAGTGGAGAGAGAAAACACGTGCAGGAGAGTGTATTTCTGGTTTCACTTGGACATCAGTGCAGGGATCAGCAACAGGCATGACTGTGGCTCCTTTCCTTGTACAGACATCCGTCACTGCGACTGATGGTTCAGCAAGCCTCTGTCCCCCACCTGTCTGAAACGAGTCATCGCCTCACATTTTTCCAAAACTACAGATACTGTCTCCATTATTCTCTACGCACTTTTCTCCACCGAAATGCGGCCCAATACCAATTCGGCAGTTGGAAGAGCTACTGCAAGTTCACTGAGTTTGCATCCATCACTCATGATGCCTCAGAGCCCTGAGGGGTTTTGTGAAACTCTATTCAGGAACCACTCCATGACGCACTCGTGTTTCAGACCTCTACATTATAGAATCGTCTTTAAACTGGTAAGCTGTGGGCAAAGCTGAAGAGTAAGAAGTGTTTGGATAGCTTAGCAATCATGTTTTGGTGATCTCCCAGTTACTAATCTACCATTACTTACAGATCATCTGTAGCCTGGTGTATGTGAGCTAGAAAGTTTCCTCCAAGTGTAGTATTTTTCCATTTCATAATTAGTAGCCTAGATAGACAGGAAACCCTTCCAGAAGGAGAATACCACTAAAGAAGCACAAGCAAGAGTGTGAGGATGAGGTGATGGGGACTTGTGTGAGGAAACTCAAGGACTCTCTTTCACCATTTACAATGTCTTTACTAATTTCTTCATGTCATGGTACAGGGATGTTGATTTTACAGATCAAGATTCTTTCCGACTCCCCAAGCATCAGCATTCACTCATGAGGACATTTTCCCTGGTTTGGTTTGATTTTGTTTTCCTCAGTACCAAAGATTGAACTCAGGGCCTTATGTTTACTTGGCAAATGTACTACCACTGAGCTATTTTTGTTGTTGTTGTTTTGTTTTGTTTTGTTTGTTTTTTGAGACAGGGTCTCACTTTGTCATTCAGGCTGGCCCTGAGCTCAGCCTCCAACTCACATCACAGCAATCCTCCTGCCTCTGCCTCCCAAGTGCTGGGATTACAGGCGTGAGCCAACACGCCTGACACTGTGGTATGTGGTACTGGTTGCTGCTGGGTGTGAGTCTCCATGCCCAGTATTGTATGTGGTTACCGAGGATCAAACTGGTCCTTGCGCTTGCAAGACAAGCTCTGAAACCACTGAGCTAAATCCCCGGCCCCTGATCTACACTTCTAACCTCCATCACTCACACTTTTTTTTTTTTTGAGACAGGGTCTCACGTTGTAGTTCAGGCTGGTCCTGAGCTCACTATGTATCCCATGCAAGCCTTGAGCTCACAGCAATCCTCCTTAGTGCTGAGATCACAGGTATGAACCACCATGCCTAGCACTGTGGTATGTGGTACTGATTGCTAATGGGTGTGTCACCACACCCAGCATTGTTGTATGTGGTTACTAGGGATGGAACCTGGACCCTAGGTTGTATGTGGTTACCAGGGATGTGGTTACCAGTGATGGAACCTGGACCCTGCCTGCAAGGCAGGCACCAGAACCACTGAGCTAAATCCCTGGCCCCATCACTCTGGTCTTCTGTAACCTCCTAACCCTACTGTTTCTCCTCTTTAAGATCAATCAGCTTTTAATCCCATGGAGTCTACGTCTTGAGATTTTTGTCTTCCAAACACATACCCTTCAAACTAGTTCATTGTTTCCCTTTTTAAATCAAGCAAATATGCACATAAAACTGCACATGTAGGCTTCTGGTCAACCCAGGCAACTAGCATTACCTCATAGGTGTGAATTAAGTAAAACGCAAGGGAATATAATATGCCAGTTCTTCTGTGGATAAACACAGTCTCATCTTCCCCACATCACAGCATTTATCTTCTTTGTATTCCTAAAAAGGGAAAGACCCCGGGCTGGGAATGCCTCAAGTTATTCTTCTACTTTATGTGAGTTCCTTTCATTGCACTCTCTGTCTCTGCTGGTTAATTTGTAGTTGGCCATCAAAAAGGGTTCGTGGTTCCCACCTCAGCCTCCACCTGAAAACAGATTTTTTTTCAAATTTTTCTCGTAACTGGGTCTCCAAGTCAAGAGCTGTCTGCAGAAAAGAGTCTGGGAGGCAGTTGTTTGGTCCTTGGCCCTGCAGCACACTGAGTTCCCTGCTTGGGATCAGGCCGTTAAAACAACACGAGGATGAGCTGCTATTAAAGTGCTGGCCTGTTCCTACTTAGGTTACCAGAGCGTGTAAATCCACTGACAGCTTGCTTTATATGGTCGCTCCTGATGTTAAGTAAAATTTAAAATTATGAACACCTGGCTTTTTAAAAAATTGTTATATGTAAGATGGTGTAGGAGGGAGGTATAGATTTGGGAGCCATGGAAGGCATCCAAATATAGGGAGAAATAACCCAAGTTTGTCAGTTTGACGTGTTTGAATCTGAACTGTACTGTGTCACCAAATACTTGGCTCTGTGGCCTTGAGAAAATTACTTTTAAATTCTGACTCCCTTTCTGGGAGTGGGAATTATCCTAGCTTGAAATCTTATGAATGTTTATCATTGGCCGGGAAAAGGGCCAGTGTAGTGCCAGGCACAAGGTCCCAGCCAGGTCCTGTCTTCCTTCTCAACTCTTTTTATGTCACATGGTATCAGCGCCTTCTATCCTGAGTGTGGTTAAGGGCAGCCTTGATGTTGTGGTGACACTGACCTCCAGGAAGTGACAGTCCAGAGAGGCACGGGTGAGGGAGAAGACAGGTAGGTGACCATATCTTACTCTTAAAAGCAAGTCACCGCCAGCCTGGCCTCAGAGGAGCCCGGCAGGGGCTCCCAAGCTCTCTCCCCATCCTCTCAAGGCAGCCAGAGGAGACAGAGAGTTGTTCCTTTCTTGTCGGCTAAGGGCAAGAGAAAGGAGAGTGAAGAGTGCCTCCATCCTCCTGCCTGGCCCGTGCCTTCCTCCCCCAAAAGTTTCTCTCTGACCAGAAGCTTTAGTTCTGGCAAATGAACGACAGCAGACCCAAGTCCTGGGTCTGAAAAGCAGTCATCCTACTCAGGGACAAATTCCCTTTGGGTGATAACTGCTCCTTTTTAGCTTCCTTGTCTACCTCCCTGGAAAGAGGGGAAGGCCAGCCGCTGATCGCAGCCGCTGTGGTCCCCACTCTGGTGAGGACTCGAGTATCCAATGAAACCAGCTCCTAGTTAAAAAAAAAAAAAAA
>PVIR01026398.1:0-23761 GCA_004026965.1 Petromus typicus | reverse complement strand
GTCAGATCTGCACAGTGTCTCCTAACTCCACTCTGCACCCAGACATAGAGGCGGACAGGGAGGTGGGCCTGTGGATATTTGATATGCTTCTCTGCCCTTCTTTCCCTGTCATAATGAATCACCCTAGACTGGAGGAACCTAGAAGCTGGAATTTTTAATAGTACCCCCCATGAGTCTTAGTTAATGAAATTAGGAAAATGCTGACTTCCATGGTCTTTGCGTGGAAGATAAGGATAAAGGGTTGCGTGAACAAACTGTCCGGTCATACTCCAGTAGATGCCCATTCACTAAGGCAATCTCTTAACTCAATATTCTACAGGTTTGCTTTGGAAAAGATGAATGATTGAGGTAAAAATACTAGAAAGCAGAATAAAATTGTTGTGACTATAGCTTGGATCTACTTGTCACTGCCATCATTGTAATGGAAAGAACATGAGACAAAATTAGGATTTGTGTAGGACATCATCTGAAATTATGGACCATGAGAGATGCATTAAGAATGTTGTCTAGGGCCGGGGGTTTAGCTCAGTGCTTCTTCGGCCATGTTCCTTCCCTCACAAGTGTAAGATTGCATGTTTGATCCCAGTACCAAACAAAAAACGTATTCAGTTCCAAAAGACTTGTGTTATGTTAACTTCCCTGTTAGGAAATTTAGGATTTTCTAGAGTTTGATTATAGAATGAGCCTTGTTATAAGCATAGAGAAGATAAAAGTACATCATTCCTCTTTCTTGGCTTAGTTTTCTGATTTGAACAGATGCCTCCACAAACTCTAGTCTTCAGTATTTCTAGATACAATGATTACTGTAATTATGGAGTAATTATTGCACTTATTACTGCGATTTATGAAGATATAAAAATTATGGGGCTAAAGATTATTTAAACCTATCTTTATAATTAAACACTCTATTGCTTCATTTATTTAAAATGAATAGTTAAAGACATACACTGAAGTGAAATTTCCTTTATGGCCTGAATGAAGCACATTATATTTTTATAAATATCCCTTGTGTGCTTAGAAAGAAAATTTGTTCTGATTACTGGGTCCAAAGCTCTCTCTATGGGAACTATACTATTCATGTTTATCTAAGACTCGTGCCTGGTTCTGCAGTGACTGTTCTCATCGGCTTACAGTGCTCTGATCTTTGTCTGTCAGTGACTCCATTTGCTTGGAGTTCAAGTAACATGGAAGTTCTTATTGCCAGAGTCTTTGCCTGATGAAGGACCCTAGCCTGGGTCCTTCCTAGTGATTATAAGAGATGGAGCTAAGTGTACAGGCAGAGACGATGAGAAAGAACCTGAGATACCCACTTTCATGAGCACCATTAATCAGGGACCTCTTATGGCAAAGAGTCATCATCAGCTTGAGACACATAACCTTGGGAACAGTGATTATCCTGCGAGTCTGGAGGAAAAGGAACCAGAGGAAGAATGCAGTGGAAAATGATCCGCTCACATCTGTTTTTATCACCTCTTAGCCAGAGCTAATATTATCTGTAGACACTGCTGGCTGCTGATCTCTGTGGCTTAGAAACTGAGTAAGATGGACGTCATTAAATAAGTAGCCTTCAGATAATAGCATATGAATGAAATACCACTCTGTGGTTGACATGTGGCTTTGCAATAGAAGGACTCAGACTCTCCAGTCGGCTACTAGTGGCAGGTATCGCTTTTCTCTACTTCAGTGTATTTAACAAGTATTATTTCTATATGGAACATAATATTAAAAAAGTATTATTTTCAACAAGTATATTGACTGCAATGCTAATAATGATTGCTCAAGTTTTATGTGTTTAATTAAGTACACTTACATCATGGTAACATCGCATGGCCTGTAGATACACCGGGTGTTTCATGTCTTTTTTTTAAATCACTAATTCTTTATATCATTATGCTCACCAACTTTTTAAGCTGTCCCAGTGTCTTCTGGACCTGCACAGTTGGGCATGGTCCTTGGTCACTCTGAACTCATATCCTACCACTCTTTCCTGTCACCTGCTTCTTTGGCCATATGCGTCTTCTTGTTCCCTAACATGTTCGCATCCGAGCTTGTGACCGATTCTTCACTCCGTTCAAATGTCATCTTTTAAACTATTGATGGTTACCTTACCCTTTCACCTAAGAGCAAGTGTGCTTTCTAGCCTGCCCACTTCCCCTTTCTAAGTGAAATTTTTCGTGTCCGGCAGCGGGCCCAGGAGGGCAGCACAGACAGGCAGCATGTGATATTGCTGGAACCAGCCCCATCAAGGTGGAAGCAAAACTGCTCTGATCTCTTACCGACATCTGCACCGGAAGGCGGCCATGTTCCTTCTGACCTCAGAGAGGTTGAACAACACGTTGCTTAAGAAATCAAAAAGTCTTGACTTTAGCGTCTGTTCATGAGAACTTTCTTCAGATCTGTTGCCTCCTTGCTTCTTCAACAACAAAATACGCTTGGTGAACACAGAAGTATTTTTGATATAGTCTGGTGGTATCCGCTCAATACAAACAAAACAAAACAGCAATTATGGAGAAATAGAAATTCAAGACATGAAAAATTAAACATCAACCCAAGAACCAATGAGTATCATTAATCTGAAATTTACTATTTAGCTTATTCCAAATAGTTATATATGTAAAACATTTTTACAGGCATTCTTATAAAATATTTCTTATTACAGGTTATATTAAAAACAAATATTCTTTAATGTGTAGAAATATTTGTCACATAATGTATGGTGAAATATTTCCATGTCATTACATATTCTTTTGTGATCATATTTGTAATAGCTATGTATTTTTCCTTTATAAATAATCTAAAATCCAAATACTCTTGGTAGTGTGAATTCCACTTTCTAGTGTTGCAAAAGTTCCTAGTATAAAAATATTTTTACATTTACAGCAATGACTGATGAACTTTTAGATAGTCTACAAATGTATGCACCCACCAAAAATTAAAAATTTAAAAACTTATTTTTATCTTTGACAATTTTATTATCACAAGTCATTCAAATACTGATTAAATTTTTATTACCAATTGTATAGTGACAAACTATTGATGTGATAAATTCTACTGATATACTATACAATGATTAGTCATTTTTTCCCTTTAAAATTAATGCTTTCTTTTTCCCTATGTGCTATTCTTCAATGTCCTGAAAGTTTGGTTTTTCCATATTATTATTCTTTATTTTTAGAATTTTTCATATAAAATATTATTAATGTCTAGCATATATATAAAATGAATTACGTAAATCAAAACTTTTTTTTTGTTTTTAGGGTTTTTGAGACAGGGTCTCCCTTTGTAGTTCAGGCTAGCACTGAGCTCAGCCTCAAACTCACATCACAGCAGTCCTCCCTCTGCCTCCCAAGCGCTGGGATTACAGGCGTGAGCCACCAGGCCCAGCACTGTGGTATGTGGTACTGGTTGCTGCTGGGCCTGAGTCTCCACACCCAGTATTGTATGTGGTTACCGGAGATTGAACCTGAGTCCTTGTGCTTGCAAGACAGGCGCCGGAACCACTGAGCTAAATCCCCAGCCCCATAAATCAAAACTGAGATTTCATCTCACTCCACACGAATGGCTGCCATTTCAGATTCAGCCAACAGCAAATGTTGGCGAGGATGTGGAGAAGAAGGAACACTTCTCCACTGTTGGTGGGAATGTAGACTCGTACAACTCCTGTGGAGATCAGTTTGGAGATTCCTCAAAAAGCTAGGATTGGAGGCCCCATTTGACCCAGCCATCGCTCTGCTAGGTATATACACACAAGAATTAAAAGACTCATATCACAGTGACATATGTGCACCTATGTTTATAGCAGCTCAGTTTGTGATTGCTAAATCTTGGAAACAACCCAAATGTCCATCAACTGGAGAATGGATAAAAAAGCTGTGGTTCTTCTACAGAATGGAGTATTACTCTACCATAAAAAAAGATAAGTTTGAATCATTTATACTTAAATGGATGTATCTGGAGGACATCCTTATAAGTGAAATAAATAGATCACAGATGTGTAAATATCGTATCTTTTCTCTGGTATGAGAAAACAAAGCTATAAATGAGTTCTAGAATGTATGTTATATATTGTGAAATAGAAAACACTCAAAGCGTAATGGAGTGAAGGGGGAAAATAATGAGATTATAACAAAAAGGATGGAAACAAAGTTTATGTATATGGGAGTGGGGGTGGTAGGGTGGGCAGGGTTATGGGAAAAAATGAGAATTAAGTTGTGTCATATACTGGTACAAATTCTCATTGTTGAATGCAATCATGATGTATATATGTAATGTACCAATAAAGATTTCAATTTAAAAAAATCAAAACTTAATAGATTGAAGAGTTTTCACGTAGGTCAACACAGCTATATAAGTAACACCCAGAAAAAGAAAAGCATTATGGGAATTATAGATGTTTCTTATGACCCATGAGAATTAGCCCTGTCTGTTTAATGTCAGCTCAAGCCAGTAACTTCACAATAAAAGCATTTGGCCTTCTCTCGAAATCATTCTTTACATTTTGCCTGTGATAGGTACAGAACCTGAGTATCACATGACAGACTTATGGCTCAGTTGACCACCTTCTAAAACTTCAACTCTGCGGCCTAATGCCCACGCTTTTTAGAGTCTGAACTACTCTGCTGGGTCCTGCTGTGTGGATTTGCCTTGAGACACCTTCTCTGAATAACTTGTCTCCTCACAGATAAGAGAGTGGGCCTTCTTGATAAAGTTTAGTTCTACTCAGGATGTAGGACACAGATCATGCCCAGTTAACAGGTTTTGAAAATGTCTTAGGTGGAGTGTAGGTGATTTCAAATTAGACAGATTTTAAAATTCTGCTGCTCTGGGTAATGAGTCTTGACATTAATAACCATGCTTCTGATGTACTTTGATGTTCCCTTTATGTACTACTTAATAGTTAACTTTGTACCATGTTTTCTGATGATAGATCTGTACTTTGAGGACATTACCAGGAATACATTTTGCCTGGGACTAAGGACCCAGGGTACTTGATGGTTATTTTTTATTTAGCAAAAATCAAGAAAAAACTATTTTTTTTGCCTCAGAGCTTTCTTAAGTTGTCAAATTTCCAAATTCTTAGGTCTGTCTCTGTACGAGCATGACTGTCTTGAGTACTGGTACTATTGCTTTGAAGGAGATTTTGAAATCAAAGAGTATATCTATTTTATTCATTTTTTCAAACTTATTTTGACTATTTTGTTTTCTAGGTGATTTGATATGAAACTTTCTGTCATTGTGTTGATCTGTTTGATGAAGTCAGTTTTGATTTTGATAGAGCTTGTGATAAACTTGTATATTAGTTTTGAGAACATTATTTCATAAACATAATCCATCTTCTGTTTATGTAACATGGTATATTTTTATTTCTTTTTAGATACTTTTAGTAATGTTTATATATTCAGAGTATGAATTTTTCATTTCTTTTGTTAATTATTTGTCATTATTGCAAATAGAATTGTTTTCTCCTTTTTCCAGGTTAATTTCAATTATATGTAAATTGGACTGACTTTTGTATATTGACCTTGTATCCTTAAACTTTGATGAATTCATTAACTAGTTCTAATAGGCTTCTATGTAGATGCCTTGGGTCTTTCTATGTGTGAAATCATATCAATGATTTATAGAAATGACAACAAGATATCTTTTTCCTATTCTTTTTTTTTTTGAGACAGGGTCTCTCTTTGTAGTCCAGGCTGACCCTAAACTCAGCCTCCAACTCACATCACGCAATCCTCCTGTCTCTGCCTCCCGAGTGCTGGGATGACAGGCGTGAGCCACCACGTCTGGCACTGTGATATGTGGTACTGGTTGCTGCTGGGCGTGAGTCTCCACTCCCAGTATTGTATGTGGTTACCAGGGATCGAACCCAGGTCCTTGTACTTGCAAGACAGGCGCCGGAGCCAAATCCCCAGCGCCTCTTTTTCCTATTCTTAATCTTAAGTGGGAATAATATATTTTTTATCATTTAGGTATAATGATAGCAGAGGGATTTATATAGAAATCCTTAGCAGGTTAAAGAAATTTACTTTTACTTCTAAGTTATTGAATATTTTTATTGTGAAATGATTATTGCTCATGTCAAAAGGTTTTCTGCATTTATCATCATGATGTTTTTAACATTTCATTGTTACCATACACTGCATTATTTTAGATGTTAAACTACCTTGATGTACTTGTTGTTGGTGAGCACTAAAATATATGTGGTTGGTTTCCCTTTGCTAATATTTTGTTGAAAAATTTTCATCCATATTCATAAAATGTATTGATCTATAGTCTTACTTGCTGCAATGAGTTTCTCAGGTTTTGTGTCAGGATAGTCATTGTTTCATAGAATGATTCGGTAATGTTCTCTTATCTTCTGATTTTTAAAAAGTTTCTGGGGAAGGTTGGTGCTAATATTTTGTGTGTTTGGTTGAATTCAGAGATGAAGCTATCTGAGTTTACCTTTCCAAACTGTTTTTTAAAATTACTTATTCAATCTTTTAACTTGTCATAGATTAAAGCAGAGAGAGAGACAAAAGTATCTATCTCTACCTACTTATGTCATCTTGAGTCAGTTTCAGTGGCTTTCTTATTTCTAAGAATGCATTAATTTTATGTTATCAAACTTATTGATATGTAATTATTCATGTTACTTCTAAACTCTTCTGATTCTAGTAATTTTGGTCATGTCTGGTTTTTTTTCCATGATGAAACTCATTTCAATTTGTTAATTTTGTTGATCTTTTAAAAAATAGCTTCTGAATTCCTTGATTTTGTGTATTGATTTTCTATTCTTTGTTTTCATTATTTTTTTCTCTCTGTATAATTTGTTTTATTTTATCTTATCTTTCCTACTAACACTATAATATTAGAATGCTGATCTCAGAACTTTCTTCTTCCTTAAAATAAATATTTAATATGCTTTTCCCTCTAAATACTGCCTCGGCTGATGCCATAAACTTTTGAATATTTTGTTCTGATTGTTATTCAATTCAAAGTATTTTATGACCTTGATTTTGATTTCTTCTTTCATATGCATTTTACTTTGAAGTGTTTTGTTTAGTTTACACTTATCTGTGAGGTTCCTAAGGTTTTTTTTTTTTTTTTTTTTTTTTTTTTTTTTTTTTTGAGACAGGGTCTCGCTTTGTATTTCAGGCTGGTCTTGAACTCACAGCAATCCTCCTGCCTCTGCCTCCCAAGTGGTAGGATTACAGGCATATGTGGTTACTAAGGATCAAACCAGGGTCCTTGCACTTGCAAGGCAGGTCCTGGAAACACTGAGCTAAATCCTCAACTCTCCTAAGTTTTTTAAAAAACAGGTATTGATTTCTAATTTCATTCCACTATAGATGATAAGCACAAACTGTACTTTTACACATTTATATCTACTGAAAATTTCAACGACCTACCATGTAGCACACCCTGGAAAATGTTCAAAGCTAAAGAGACTACATCCTACTAGTGCTTGCAGAAGTGAGTTGGAAGAGTATGCTCTGTCTAGTTGATATATGTGATTGGTTCAGTACTCTGATTCTTCCTTGCTCTTCTGTCTATTTGAGGCAATGAACTGTCCTAGGTAGTGGCCTCGGTGTCGCTCAATCCACTGCGTGACCATGATGTCTGTGGCCTGATCACTACCAGCAGTGGAGAGTGCTCTGCCTTCCAGTCCTGTTCATCCAGTTGTCCAGAGAATCTAGTCCCCATTCTATGCTCTATTTCCAACTCATTACCGCTGCTTATCTTTTTTCAACAGGCTTGCTTCAGTTGTCCCTTTTGCTTGGAAAGTTTTCATATGTCCCTCTCTATCTTAAGATTTGTAGTAGAATTCATTACTTTCTTTCTTTCCTGTACTTCTAGGTTCATGAGGTCACACTGTCCACATACCTGCTATTGGAAGGTATGCTGAAAAGCACTCAACAGGAGCATCTCACAATGTTTCTCCCCATCTCCAGGGAGGTCCTATGTAGCTCTGCATCTTATCTGCCTCGGTCATCAGTGTTCTCCTCAGTCTTCCCACTCACGAGTCAATAAAAGAGACTCCTCAGTTAGGTGCATGTTCCCAAGAAGCAAAGGTAAATTGAACAGACGGTACCAGAGGGGCTGCTGTCTCTTCACTGTCTCCTCTACTGTTCAGGTAGGTGAAGTCAGGACTCTACAAAGAAATCCTGGAGCCCAGCATTGCTATGGGGACTTACCTAAACCTTTCCTTCCAGAAGTAACTGTTTGTGTATTTTGAGAAGAAAACTAGATTCCATTAAGAATGTTCTCTTAAAGGTAGTCAGGCTCCTTGTAGACTGAAGCAAGAATTGAGAGTAGAACATACCTTCCTAAATGTTCAAAGAGCACTTGTCCTGGAGTTTCTTTCAGATCTGCAGGTATTCTCTTCACATGCTATGTTGAGGGTTAGGGGAAGGATGGAGGGAAGAGTTTACCATCATGAGATTGGGGATAGGGGACATTTATTTATAGTAAGGAACTTACACTTGCTGTGTCTCATAAACATCCTAAAGTTTTCTTTCACAGACTCAGTGAAATGTCTTTCTTCAAATCATGGATCAAAGTCATTTCCATCATTGTCTTGGCTTTTTTTCTTTGTTCTGGTGAGTAAATTCCATATACTTGTGGAAAACGAAGTGCTGGAAATAACTGCTGTAATCCAGGGAAGGTTGAGCTTGTTTCACTGGGTTTGGAAAGTTTTTACTGGTGAAATTAGTCAGGCATGAAAAACTGAAGGTGTAAATGAACGCCAAAATATATGATAGGTAATGTGAAATAGGAAGAAAATGTGCAAAAGGAAAATGGAAAGGGGAAAGTAAAGAAGGGAAAGGAAAAAATCTGATGGTAAAAAAGGAAGTGAAGCTTATGTATATAGGGGTGAGGTCGTTGGGGGGCAGGGGTGTGGGAGAAATGGGAATAAAGATGTGTCATGTATAGATACAAACTCTCAATGTAGAATGTGATCATAATGCATGTATGAAATGTACCAGTAAAGTCAATTTAAAAATTAAAAAATACATAAACCAGGAAATTGCTTTTTCTTATTTTCCAGCTTAGAAAAGGGGTCACAGATGTGTAAATATCGCATCTTTTCTCTGGTATGAGAAAATAAAGATGTAAATGAGTTCTAGAATTGTATGTTATATATTGTGAAATAGAAATTACTCAAAGCGAGATGGGGTGAAGGGTGAAAAATAATGAGATTGTAACAAAAAAGAAAGAAAACAAAGTTTATGTATATTGGGGGTGGGGGTAGTAGGGTGGGTAGGGCTATGGGGAAAGAATGAGAATTAGGTAGTGTCATATACTGGTACAAATTCTCATTGTTGAATGCAATCATGATGTGTATATGTAATGTACCAATAAAGATTTCAATTAAAAAAAAAAAGAAAAGGGGAGATGGAGAGGTCAGTTAGAATGGTGTGGCTGGTGTGTAGTCTCAGCTCCTCGGAAGCCCTAGGGTGGAGGCACTCCAGGCCTGACTGTGCAACATAAGGAGACCCCGTCTCTTAAGAGATATAAAAAACAAGTGAATAGTTAGTGCACCTTCGAGTTGTGCTCTGTCAAAGGTATTTATCTTACTGCCTGAGGGCCTGTTGGGCAGGTGGATTCCATGCTTATGGGAATGATGTGGCCTTTTGAGTTGCACTCTTCAAAGGCTCGTTTGCTGTTTGCCAGCTGAGACCTCTGTTCAACACCTTGTGTGAGGAGAAGACTCTTTTGTTCTTCATCTGACAAGGTAGCATTCATAAGCTCAGGATGGCTGGACAGTTTAAAAATAAAATAACTGTGAGCTATTGTATAGATACATGCATTAAAGTTTAATTAATTCATCAAATATTATTGATTTCTTGATATGTCATTTTATGCAAGGTTTATTAAGAAACTACACAAGGCATTGTTTTCTCTGTTTTCTATATTAAAACAGTACGGTTTGTCAAAGAAAGGCTTTGTAGACTAATAAACAGTATGGACAATTGTTCTTAAAAATGATATTAGTTGAGAATTTACAAAATAGTTTGTGTAGGTTTCTGATGCAAAAAATGCATATACTTCCTGCCACAAATATGATTTTGTTACTTTTATTCTTATTTTTAATTTTTCTTTCATATTCTGGCTACAGAAACTGCTTTAGAATTTTCAAGAATGGCTTTATATGAGGTAAGTTAATGACTGTTGTGGAAGTTAGGTAAAATTTTAGGTATTTTATTGTTAATGTTAAAAGTAAATTTCACAAGGGAAAATTTACATTGTAAAGATCTTTATACGAATAAAAGAAAAATGGAATATATTGAATAAAAAAACCCTAAAATACAAACTTCGTATTATTATTGCACAGAATTGTCAAAAGTCTTTCTGGCTATATAATACTATTTTAGTATTATAGTCAGGAAAAAATAATCCCATGATTCAAACTTTTCATTAAAAGGCATGAGACTTATCATATGCAAGCTGTTAATACGTGCTAATGAGTAAAGCAGAATCATTAACCCTATGAAAGGAAGAAGACTGGAGAAAATCCACACCTAATTATACACTGATGGGTGGATTAAATGATAATTTTCAAATATTCATGTTGTGTAATATTATGTGATGTGAAGAAGATAAAATCTAATTCTAAGTAACTGAATAAATTAACAAAGAAGTTAAAAATCAAATTTAGCAGAATATATATATTTGCAAAATACCAACATTACTAACACTAAAATTATGTTACATGTGTTTTTAAAAATATAGGGAGTCATATATAAGGAGAAAGACAAGATAATTAAAAATAAATATTTAAATTTCATTATTTCTTGTAGTACAATAGAAAAGATTTGACCCAAGTAGGAAAGCAAATTGTGGCAGGGTAGACCAGTTATAAAAACAACATTGGGCATTTGTATGGCTTTTTTACAAACTAAAACTGAGTTATTTTATATCATGTTGATTAAATTGTATTCAAAAATAAATAATATTTATTTTAAAACAATATTGAATGTATATGTTCCATTTACATGTATGGCATTTTTATGAAGATAAGCATATTTTATTCAAAAAGATTCTTATCTGATGAATTCTTCATTGTTACTCTGTTTTTCAGCCAAACTGTAGTAGATACCCAGACCCCCCATATGTATGCACCAAAGAGCGGGAGCTGGTCTGTGGAACTGATGGCAACACCTATGGCAACAGGTGTATTTTCTGCAGTGCAAAGACGTAAGGACACAAGATTAAATACTGAACCCTCCAAAACAGTGATAGAGCTGTCAAGAATGATACCCAACCTGTCTTTTGACAACCTAGGCATAACATATGTAGAATGTACTATTTCTATAAAATTATATGAACACATGTGTATCTATCTTTGAAGCTCTTGTTCATAAAAATAATTTTATATTTGACTTCAGAATAACTCTATGATTCTTTGAATTTACGTTAATTAATTTAACATAATTTGGTTATTAAGAATTTCTGTGGTAACAGATATCAATGTAATTCCAAAGTCCAGATGCCAAAGGATAATCTTTCTGATGAAAACCAAGCCACAGGCAGCACGAGTGAGCAACAAACCTCACTCTACAATCCACCACCCACCTCTGTTCCTTTACTTCACTGTGAAAGTTTGCAATGTGAATGTTCATGAAGCTTTTATATCTCCCTCAACGTTGTTTTTCATACAGTGATGCCTTCCACAAAATTTTTTGTGGATTTCATTTCAAAATCCAGAAGGAGAGCTCTTAAAACGATGGCTAATCCTCTTTGAGAGCAGGCCCCACAACAGAGTCAGAGCTGGTAGATCTCCAGGCTGAGTTGGTGTGAGGTAGACACTTCAGCATGATGGAACAGATCAGACTAGCTGTGTGTGGAAGTGGAGCAGAGATTATACAAACTGTGTCCACACTTGCTTCTTCTTCATTAACAAGTATTTCACGCAATGTAGGGAATTCAGCATGTTCTTTCAATAATTTGTATTTTCTCCTTTTGTCTTCTTTATTTACAGAGAAAGTAAAGGAAAATTTAACTTTTCTCATTATGGGAGCTGTTGAATGTTCCTGAGACACATGTTTGGGTGGCTTTGCTGCAATTACACTTAGCTGTGAACCCTACAGTCATCTTGAATCTTCTCAGTCAGGGCCACTAACCTAGGAGACAACCAGGGAAGCTGTCTATGGAATCCGTGATATAGAACCTGTAAACATGTGACTGAAGGATGTTTCTTCTTTGTTCAATTTTCTGATGATAGTTTGGAATATTATTTCATTGATTGTATATTTGAAAATATAAAATCTAGGATCATTTATAATCATAAATATTTCATTCAAGGAAATGTGAATTAATTTTTTCTTTATTGTGATCCATTGTTAATCTGGTGGTGAATTGATGCATCGATACTTCTGAAACTTATAATTACAGAAAACATTTTTAAAAATGAATAAAAATATATTACTTGATTAAAGCATCTGACAAAAGACACATGCCTGAGATCTTTATTTTCATGAATCCAAAGGTAGAGAGATGTCTTAAAACTTGAATTCTAACAAACACCCCAAGGCCAGCCTCAGGATTGAAGGGTCATGAATGTTGGGCCATGTGGACTAATTCTAAGCACAGGATGCATCTGCAGTCAAGGGGATCACACAGTCTATTCAAGGACATTATAGAAACTGAGGCAGAGAGAAAAATCACATTCCATTTTTCTCTCAAGAAATTACTCAAGAGCAAGGACAATTCTGCCTGACTGACCTCGGATATCCATTTGATCATCAATTTTGATGCTTTTCCATTTCATGCTATTTCTCAAACAAAACTATTGGCCAAACTTTGACTGACTCATGGTTTGATTTTAATGACAGAATTATAGATTAACTACTGTACAGTGACAATCATTCTGTCATACATACAATATTAGGCCCAATTTCCTTTTCAATAACAATTGTAGCATTATATTATATTCAATTACATTATTAGTATTAATTCTTAGCAAAAGCATTCATTACAATGAATACTTTTAAAGACACATTTAAAAAATATTCAGCTAATTTCATATTTCTTACTGCAGAGGATATGTACCAAAACTTTGTTCAGTGAATGTTAATATGGTCACAGATAGTAAATTCTTACTATTTCAACCTGTTATTTTAAAAATTCTTCTATCCTTAATGTGCATGTATGATCAAGGATAGATCAGTAAAGGCTGGTGCTATACTGTCCCTTAAACGTATTCAGTGCTAAAACATCGCTATGACTCTGTGAGACAGTTTTCACACATGTGTCTCTTTCCTACATTATAAATGTTAATGCAATTCAGTTCTTTAAAAATCTTGTTAGATATACATCAGCTCTGTATTTCACCATAATAAAAGTAAAACTCTAAAAATGGAATACTTCCTAAAAATGGATATTTGATAAGAAAAATATGTTTTTCTTTTGAGACAGAGTCTCACTTTTGTAGTTCAGGCTGGTCAAGCTCAGCCTTGAACTCTCAGCAATCCTCCTGCCTCTGCCTCCCAAGTGCAGCGATTACAGGCATGAGCCACCTCGCCCAGCACTGTACTGTGTGGTACTGATTGCTGGTGGGCGTGAGTCTCCATGCCCAGCATTGTTGCATGTGGTTACTGAGGATTGAATCCAAGCCCTCGCACTTGCAAGACAGGTGCCGGAACCACTGAGCTAAAACCCTGGCCTAGAAAAATACTTTTATTAAGTTTAAAGTTTGACATTTTTAGACTTCACATACAAGTGAAAACACCTGGAACCTTAGCTTTCTGTACACACCTTTTTTCCTTTAGCATAATGTCTATGGTTTATCTGTTACCACAAGTGACAAAGTACACTGCTTTGAAGACAAAGTATTTGAATTACAAATGAGCACCTGTGGCATTATCCTGCAGGAAATGGACTAGCCAGGGGCTCCTCAGATATTGCACTGGTACCATGGACTCGTGAAACACCTTCTGCTGTGAAAGACAAGGCCTGACTGACTTGAAGCTTGCTTTGGGAAGCTGCTAGGTAACTATGTTGATGTACTGCATGGAGGAAAAAGCAGACCATGTTTTATGTTCCCAGCTCAGTCTGCTGCTAGCAATAGCATCTTGAGACACCTCCCCCGCAATGGGCTCCTGTGAAGCCATTGAATACCTATGCTACCAGTTTGGCTCACCCAGCCCTGCAGTTTGGGCTACAGCTGATTTCGAGCTAGGTAGAGAAGAGACTGCTGGTTACCAGGGAAGTGCATGCAGAGGGGTGGAGAGCAGAGATGAGGGCTACTGAGTCACGGCTGCATCTGGGTAGGAGGATTTCTACTGTTCTGTGGCACAGTGGGTGACTGTGGCTGACAAGTGCTAGCAGAGAAGACATGATTTTGTCACGATGAGTGATGCATGCTTGAGGTGAAAGATGTGCCAGTTTCCCTAATCTGATCATTATGCTAAGTGCATATGTATTAAAATGCCACACTGTCTCCATAAATAGGTATAGCTCTCAATATATTTAACTAAAACTGAGAACAGAGAGTAGATAGGAAATGGAAGACTAACAGGTACTAGGCTACAGTGAAACAGGAGTAAGACGGTCTGGTGTGTTACTGGCCATATATTGACTATCAATGTTAATTCTATATTATGTACACACAAAAATAGAATGATTCTGAAGTATTATACCATAAAGATTAATACATATTTGAACATAGGTTTTAACTGGTTTAAATATTACACGATATATAAATGGGTTCCAACATTATCCCATCCATGTGTATAATTTTTATGTTATAATGTATCAGTTAAAAGCTAGCTTTTAAGTGTACATAAGTATAAAAGAAGATATGAGGCCTTTGTGAATTAGGTGGTCTTTCTCATTTTTGATTTCTACCGAAAAATACACATAAAAAGAGGAGCTATGTATGAGATAAAAGACCTTACAACGTCTGTAAGCCTAGCCTTTATTTTAATTTTCCTTTAAATATCACGTGTAATTAATTTGCATGGAACACTGCTAAAGTTTTAGGTTGTTTCCTAAATCATAGCACTATTCACTCAGAGGCAGATTAAATTATGCTCACAGTTTTAGTATGCAACTTACATGCATATTGTTTCAATGTTGTATGCAAAGCTTATGACAAAAGTGTGGGACAAAGTTCTTTTACTCACAGTTAAAATGAGGAAATTGAGGATTAGAAAGTCTGAATATGGCGCTAGGTTTACTCTGTAGTAGATGGGATTTGAAATTTGAGTCTTCAACTGTCAAACTCAAGAAATTAGACTCTAAAAATATTTAGTTAATTAATTCAACGAATCTCTTTCTACTTCAAATCCTGCAGTGTCTCGAGTCAGATCAAATTATCAAATTAACCTAGGACACGGTCCGATGAGGTCTCAGTTTCTCCCCTTAGCTTTCTTTGTCCCTTCTTCCTCCTGTCCCTTCCTCTTCCAGCCCTCCAGCCCATGTGTTCCCATCCTGGCTCTGCTGAGACTCTGCAGGGGCCAAGCGCTGCCTTTTCTCTATTTACGCAACTCACTCACTGTCTGATGGTCAAACTGGGCATTGACAGTAGTTTTCCAGCCAATGTCTCTTTCTGTTTGTGAGTTTGCTGTGTGGATTTACAAATAATCTTCCTGGGGAAATTGGTTAAAGGAAATACAAGATTCATCTGCATTATTAGGTAAAATTTTATGTGAGTGTACATTTACCTCAAAATTAAAGGTATAATAAAAATAAATTACTTGTAATGTTTCTGGCATTGGAGAATTCCAAAGATTAGGCATGCATATTGTACAAATCTCTCCACTCATTCTTCTGGGTTTTTTTTTGGTTGTTCTTTTGCTCTTTCCAGTTCAGTAGCTTGAAGAGTTTTTATATCTTTATATTGGATCCCCGTGTACACATTATGATCATTCTCTCTGCTTTTGAAATATCTGATCAAATTGTCCCAAACCTCTTGCTGAGAGACAGTCTGTTGGGGCTGTTCTGAAGAGCTGCTTTATACTTCCCTTGGTGTGTGTGTGTGGGGGGGGTGCGATGTGTGCTGTCTGCCCTGGACTGTGTGTCGTTCCTGTCACGCTGCCTACTCAGAGGGCAGCAGAAGAGCCTACGCCTTTGAGAGGAACCTGCTGAGAAAGAGAAGCAAGCACAATAGCACGGGACCAGAAACGTCCAGCTCTGCCCACTGACTTCTCCACTTCAGGCAGGTGAGCTGGGCATTCACCAGAGGTGCCCTGGAATCCACATAGCTGTAAGGACTCTTCTATATCCTTCCCTGCTGAAATAGTTGTCACTAGTGGTTTTTTTTGTTTTGTTTTTTGTTTTGTTTTGTTTTGTTTTTTAAGCTGAGATTCCTAGGGGATGTTTGTTAAAATGCAGGCAGCCTCCTTGTGAGCTGGGCCAAGCATTGAGAGTAGAAATCTCCTTCTTAAATGTGCAAAGAGGATTTGTCCTGGCGTTTCTCTTGAGCTTTCAGGAGTCCTCTCTTTATATGCTGGCTGGGGGAAAAGTTCATCATAAATAGATGTGGGGGTGGAGAAGTGTCTACCTACGACTCTCTATAAATTACCATTTGATTATGTTTCATAAACTTTCCTAAAGGTTTTTTCCCACAGGCTTGATAAAATGCCTTTCTTCAAACCGTGGACCATAGTCATCTCCATCACTGCCCTGCCATTTTTCCTTCACTCTGGTGCGTAGATTCTGTAGTCTTTGGAGAAGCAGAAAATGGATGAAATTATTGCTGTAGTCCACAAAAGATGGAACTTATTTTACCTTTCACTGGTGAGATGAGTTACGTATGTTACAAGTGCCTCTTTAAAATTACACTAGTAAGTATTTGTCTTATTTTTTATGCTAGAAAAGGGGGACATGATGGTGAGTGAAACAGATGGTAGAAGCTGGGTACAGTGATGTACACATGTAGTACCTGCCAGCTGTATGGGAGGCTCGGGTGAGAAGATCCCATACGCCTAGTAGTTCAACACCAAACTTGCTAAGTTGTGAGACTATGTTTCTTTAAATAGCAGTAAATAATAATAGAACAATAATGATAATAATAGATTCCTTATTAGAGTTTTGTTCACTTTTGACTAAAAATATTTACCTTCCTCCTCAGCCTTCATTTTGAAGGTTAGATTTTATGTTTATTAAGTGCAAAGTATGCTGGGTAAGTGAAGGTTCCCAGCAATGATATTCTTTGGCACTCTTATTTGCTTTTTACCAGCTGTGAAGCATCTATGTCAAAGCCTTATGTAAGGAGGTAACAGACCCATCCGTCCCCTGACAACTGTCTTTCATAATGTCAGGGCTGTCTGTCAGTTTCAGAATAAAGTAAGGATGAGCTGTCATGCAAAATCATGATTTTAAAGTTTACTTTCTTAATGTTTTTCATTTGGTATAAGGCAACTTGACTATAAATACATTATTTTCTCTTTTTCTCTGTTTTATATGTTTAAGTAAAAAGTATAGTTTGATCAAAGAATAGATAATGAGAGCCAGGGATTTAGCTCAGTGGTTCCGGCCCCTGTCTTGCAAGCGCAAGGACCCGGGTTCGATCCCTGGTAATCACATACAACACTGGGTGTGGAGACTCACGCCCAGCAGCAATCAGCACCACATACCACAGTGCCGGGCATGGTGGCTCACCCCTGTCATCCCAGAACTCGGGAGGCAGAGGCAGGAGGATTGCTGTGATGTGAGTTGGAGGCTGAGCTCAGGGCCAGCCTGAACCACAAAGCGAGACCCTGTCTTAAAAAAAAAAAAAAAAGAAAGAAAGAATAATGAAAGGAGAGTAATAGAAATACTTAAGGTTATTTTCAAGAGTGATATTAGCTTCATAAGGAACAATAGAGATATTTATACTTAAATGGATGTACCCTGAGGACATACTCATCAACAAAATAAATAGGAAATAGATGTGTAAACACCATATTGTTTCTCTAGCGTGAGGAACTGAAGGTGTAGATGAGATCCAGAATACATGATAAAGATTGTAAAAGTGGAAGAAAATGTGCAAAGGGAAAAGGGAAAGGGGGTCGGGGAAAGTAAAGAAGGGAAAAACAAAATTTGATAGTAAAAACAAAAAAAAGGGGAAAAAGCTTATGTATATGGAGGTGTGGCAAACAAAAAAATCTGTATGCTTTCATTCCTTTTCTTATTTTTAATTTTTCTTCTGTCTGATAGTTGCAGAAGCTGGTTTATTGGAGCAGAAGAAAATTAAACTGGTAAGTTAATGACTGATTAATTTGGAAGTTTAAAAGGTGAACTTTCAGATACTTGTACTACAAACTTCAACAACAGATTTTACCACTAAGTCTTTGATAAAGCATATGGCAAAAAAGAGAACAAAAACAAAACAAAATAGAAATACTCAATATTATGACTGGACAAAAGTGAAAAAAAATCTTTCCAGCTATATAAAACTTTTGATATTATAGACAAGGTAAAAATATTCCATTATTCAACTCTCCCATTAGTTAACATAAATATTACTGTACACAAGCAGGTAATATATATTAGTGGGTGTTTAAAGTAGAATTATTTATCCTACCAAAATGAGATGATTGGGGAAAATTCACAACCACTTACCCACTTAAGAATGGATTAAATGATAGTTTTTGTATATTCATATAGTGAAATACTGTATGAATGTGAAGAAAATGAAATGTAGTTTGTATTACTGAATAGATAAATGTTACAAATAAATTAGAAAGTAGATTCATGTAAAAGCATACATATGTAGAAATATATATGCATAATTATTTTAAAAGTTAAGAGAATGAATACACTTAAATTTTATGGTTTCTTTTGTATTTTCTTAGCACATGTTTGTTGTTCATAGTGGTTACATGTCTTGTGGGGAGTTGGTAAATATTCAAAATACATATTAGTTCTTGCTTTTCAATTCTTCCTCTTCCTCTCTTTTCATCCACCTCTTGATTCTCCTTTTTCTGTACAGGTTTGCAACACATGACATTTACATTCCTTGTGTATATAACACACTTTGATTCTTTTTTTGGTAATGTACGATCACAGAGGAGATTTGACCTAAGTATCAAGTGAGGTTGTGACAGAATAGAGCGATTATAAAAACAGCCAGTCATTGTGAGGCTTCTTTATAAAGTGATACTAAGTCAGTAAAGATGCTCCAACAGTAGTTTATATTTAATGGGGTTGTACTTACTTTCATGTGTATTTTTAAACCTTAATAGTGTATATATTTATTCCATTTACGTGTATGGCATTCTGTATGAAGAACATTTTATTGCAAAAAGGTCATTATTTGATGAGTTTATGTCATCACTTCATTTTGCAGATAGATTGCTATATATATGCTGCCATACCGAATGCATGCACCAAAGAATTGAACCCAGTCTGTGGGACCGACGGCATTACTTACAGCAACAAGTGTGTCTTCTGCACAGAAAAGTTGTAAGAACATACAATTAAACACATTAAATTCCAGCTCTTCTAAAATAATGATGAAACTGTCAGAAATGATAGGAAAATTATCTTCTGCTGACCTAGACATAACATAAGAACAAAGTGTTATCACTACAAAAGCAATTAACACACACTTGTACTTTTCCTTAAATTTACAAAACTAGTTTTGTATTTTGCTCCTCAAAATAACTCTGTCAGAGATTTTGTGTACCTATAAATTGATTAGTTTAACCAAATATAATCATTATGAATTACTGGAAGTAGCCTGTTGATCCATACAATGCAATTCTGAAGTCCAGGTGCAGATCGATATCTCCAGGGTGGATCGTCAAGGTAGAGAGGATGTAACTGAGCAAGAAACCTAATTCTGAACCCTGAAGTTAATCACGTGTCCAGTGATATTATGGAGGACTCTCTGATGCTCCACTTTGTCTACCAAACTTTAAGCACCTGCAAACTTTAGAGTGCAGGCAAGTCTAAGGTGTGTCCTCTCCACCTCCCTTCCTGCTGCATCCCCTGAAGTTTACCCTCTCAAGCTCAACCAGCCTTTTCACTTCTCTCTACATTGTCTCTAACAAGTGTTTATTTCCATAGAATTTTTGTGCATGTAATTGCAAAATGGGTCTCGCACCTGGAGAATCACTAAGACATTCTCTCCAATCCCAGTCTTAGAGCAGATGGAAGAATGAGCCAGGACTGGCTGTGTAGGAAGAGTTGAGTTCTTCTACATAGGGGACAGGAATTCTACAAGGCTGAGGGACAGGCTGAGCCTGACATCTGTCAAAGTGTCATAGAGACTCTCCAAGCTGCTTGAACCCTTGCTCATATCCCCAATAAGACATAGTTCATGCAGTGCTCAGGGAATTAAACATGTTCTTTCAATAATTTCTTGTTCTTTCTTACTATGGTCTTTATTTCCAGAGAAAGTGACAGAAAATTGGACTTTTCTCATGATGGCATTTGCTAAACAAGGCTGAGTACATGTTCTTGTGCCTTTTGTCACCATCCTGTCTCGTGGTAGATTCTGCAGTCAACTGGAATCTTCTGAAATAAGTCCTTAGATTTTCAGACAGCCGTTGAGGCCTTCAGTGGTACATCGGATGGAATGGACAGTTCTGAAAGATTCTTCTTGCTTGCAAAGCTATGCTACAATATGTTTATGCTCTGTGTTCACTGTGTTACCATATGTACACTGGTAGTTTGGAAAATTACTGTCTTGATTTTATAGTTCATTGTATAAAATCTACTGTAATTTAAAATATACATTTCACCCAATAAAATGTTAATAATTTCATCTTTATTAGAAATTCTCTTCAGATGACATTGAAACTATCCATGGTTATTTCTAGTCTAGCTTGCCCCGAGATGCAGGGAAAGCCTTTATTATCAAACCTTGATAATAATTTTGCTTAAGAATTTAAAATCTACAGATTTCATCCCCAAGGTAGCATTTACTTAATGTTTCTCTGAGTGTTTAATCAAATGCCAAATTAGGATTTTCCCATTCTTAAGTGCTGGATAGTTAGTGTAATCTGCTCTTGTTTGCTATATTAGCCTTTTTCAAACACACAGGGTCAGCACGGCTTGAAGCATCAGTAACTGATCAAGTTTAACTAAACCCTTTATTGCTTCCAATTCATTTCGATGCGTCCTAATGACTTAAAGATATTCTACTCAATGGTTAAGCCTAACGTTTCCACATCACAAAACCCTGTCACACATTTCCAACTCGCTTTCTCATCAACTATTTAGGCACAAAGGCTGACAAGTATATTTGAATTGGATACTGACATTTGAGGAGGTGATTTTTTAAAGTTCTTTGTATACTCTAGATAGTAATCGAAAAGGAAATCAGAAAATGGAAAGACATCCCTTGTTCCTAGGTAAGAAGAAACAATATTGTCAAAATGGCCATACTACCAAAACTACTATATAGATTCAATGCAATCTTGATTGAAATCCCAGCAATATATTTCACAGGCCTAGAGAAAATAATCCAAAAATTCATCTGGAACCATGGAGACCTAGAATGTAGGGAGTTGTGGATGACTTACTTGGACTTGAATTTATAGATGTCTGCCCTGCCTGGAAGGATCAACTGCTGGGATTATTACAGACATCTGTTCCACGCTGCTGGATTTTAAACTACAAGGCTTACTGTACTAGTATTATTGGCCTTAAGACTTACTGGAATGCCCTCTGTAAACTTTATAGGGATTATTGTGGGACCACCCTGTTTTATGCATGCTAGGATTATGAATGTGAAGCTTGGTACCAAAAAAAGGTGCAGCGAGCACAGGTTATGGGTTCTTCTGCTCCCTCTTCTGCTTCCGTGGTATTTGGACTTTGGCCACCACTGCTCAGAGTAGCAACAGCCGAGCCTCTGCTTAGCCTTTTTCTCAGGGTTCTGACTTTGCTGATTGTTGGTTGTTAATCCTTGTGCTGGAGGACTCACAGGAGATTGGAGTTCACCATGAGTTGGAGTTGGAGTTCTGGCTGCGTCCTCTTCCCCTAACTCCCACATAGAATAGTAGAAACAATTCTAGGCACAAGATCATGGCAGGGGGTATCAAAATCGGCAGCTTGAAACTATATCACAAAACTGTGATGAAAAACTGCATGGGACTGGCAAAGTAACAGACCCGAGAATCAGTGGAACAAACTACAAAATCCAAAACAACCTCAGATATATTAAGCCAATCCATCTCTGACAAAAGAACCAAACCTCCTTAATGGAGAAAAGACAGTCTCTTTAACAAATGGTGCTGAAAAAAAATCTGGGTTTCAACTTACTAAAGATTAAAACTAAATCTATTTCTCCATGCACCAAACTAGTATCAAAATGGATTAGAGATTTAAATACTAACAGAGAAACACAAAACCTGCTTGACATAGGGAAAGACTTTATGAATAAAACCTCAGCAGGCTGGGCACTAGCAGAAAGAATAAATAAGTGGGATCTCATTTTATTTAAAATATTTTGCACAGTGCCAGGGAGTTAGCTCAGTGGTTCTGGCTCCTGTCTTGCAAACACAAGGACCCGGGTTCGATCCCTGGTAACCACATGCTATACTGGGCGTGGAGACTCACGCCCAGCAGCAACCAGTACCACATACAGCAGTGCCGGGCGTGGTGGCTCACACTTGTAATCCCAGCACTTGGGAGGCAGAGGCAGGAGGATTGCTGTGATGTGAGTTTGAGGCTGAGCTCAGGGCCAGCCTGAACCACAAAGTGAGAACCTGTCTCAAAAAACCCTAAAATAAATAAATAAATAAATAAAAAAATAAAAATAAAATATTTTGCACAAGAAGAGAAACTACCAACAAAGCAAAAAGACAACCTATAATATGGGAAAAAAATTCATTCTCTTTCTTAATTACTTTTATTAAACATTAAAAATGTTTAATACATACACATTAAAAATGTTTAATGGTCACGTTCATCATAGAACATTTGTGGGGGTTTTTTGAGATAGAGTCTCGCTTGTAGTTGAGGCTGGCCTTAAACTCATGATGTAGCCCTGGTGAGCCTTGAACTCCCAGAAATCTGCCTCTGCCTCCCAAGTGCTGAAATTACAGGTGTGAGCCATCGTGTGTGGCCATCATAGAGACCTGCACATAATATAATTTGATTCTTCTTCTTCTCCACCTCTCCCCCTTCAGTTCTTCTTGTCTTTATTTACAAAAGCTTTGTTGTCATCTTACCCTTCTATTCTTTTTTCTTTTCTTTCTTTCCTTCTTCCCTTTCTCCTGTCTTGCTCCCCTCCCCATTGAACATTTTCTTCCTATATCTCAGTAGCTGGCATGTATGTTGGTCCTTATTTTCCTTTTGCTTTCTCACACCAGAGAAAAATGCAGTATTTATTCATGTGTATCTGATTTGTTTGACTTGAGTATGATCTCAAAGCACATCTGATTTATCTAGAAATGTTCTGTTATATTTGGATATTTCAAGGGAATGGTAGATATTATGGACAATTTCTAAAACTTTTTCATAACTCATCTAATGATTTTTGCTTCACCAATTAATCTACTTTTTAATAAAAAAACAGTGACATTGAGTACAGAAACACTGTGCAGCAGTTAGTACTGACCATCTCCAGAAACATCTCTTATTCCATAAGGAAAACTCAATGCCCATTAAGCAGGAACTCATTAGCCTTCCCTCAGCTTTAAGAGCTTTTGCTCTGTTTCATTTGTCTGAGTGTATCTGCTCCCTGTACCTCACATAAGTGAAATCACATAATATTTGTTCTTTAATGCCTACTTTATTTAACTAGCTAGCTGGATGCCCATAAGGTCCTCTATACCTTTATCATGTATCTGAATTTCATGCTTTTTTAAACATTACATTGTGAGATATCAGATTTTGATTA
>PVIR01026397.1:0-23985 GCA_004026965.1 Petromus typicus | reverse complement strand
TAGTTCAAACTAGCCTTGAGCTCACTATGTATGTAGCTCAGGCAAGCCTCAAAATCACAGCAATCCTCCTGCCTCTGCCTCCTATGTGCTGGGATTATAGGCATGACCTACCATGCCTGGCTCCAAGAACCAACATTTTAAACAGTGGGAAAATTCTATAGTATACTGAAAACCATTTATTATTTATCAGAGTTATTGTTTAGCTGGAGGTTAAGGTGCACATGTTTAACCTTAGCACTCTGGGAGGCTGAGGCAACATGATCACAAGTTCTAGCTTGGGCAGCTTAGTGACTTAATGAGACCTTGTATTAAAATAAACACTGACCGAGGGGTGCGGATGTAGCTCTGTGTGAGGGCCCTGGGTTCAATCCTAAGTAAAAAAAAAAAAAAATCTAGGCTCTGAGTCTAGACTGACTGAGTGGAAGTGTATCAGGTTTTCCAGTTAACATTAGCAGGACATTGGGCCAATCTCCTGCCCTCTGTTATCACAATTTTAAAAACAACTATGATATTAGTATCTATAGTAGATTTAATTATTGGTCTCAATGTTCCCTCCTCTGTAGGATTACATATCCCTGCTGTGGTCTTGTTGTGGATAGTGCGTAGTGCCCTGACTCTTGACTTTGAGTCGTTTGACCCATTTGAAAAATAGGATGTGAGAGTCCATGCATTGAGCAAGCACCTGTGGGTTGGATTTACCCTTCTGTATTTTCTTCCCCCTTAGCAAGACATGCCCTGGCCTGTCGGTGTTATCTCAGAGCATTTGTGGAGCACGGGCACTCCACTGGGTTCTGTCCCCAGCAGACAAAACTCCAGAAACACATACGTGCCCAGGTGGCTCACTCATCCCCGAAAAATAAGAGTCCCTGGGAGCTTTTGACCTGCATTGGTAAGTGCCTCACCTGGCTGAGCTCAGTTTAGATGAGCTGAATGTGAGATAGCTTCAAGGTACTCGCGCAAGAAGTAAACACTTGCCTTTGCAAGCTGCTGTCTTTTGAGAAAGTATGTTCTGTATCATAAAAATCAAGTTGAAGGGGCTGGGGATTTAACTCAGTGGTTCTGGTGTCTTCCTTAAAAATGCAAGGTCCAGAGTTCGATCCCTGGTAACCACATACCTCATTGCTGGGTGTGGTGACTCACATCCACCAGCAATCAGTTCCACATACCACAGTGCCGGACATGGTGGCTGATGCCTGTAATCCTAGTACTTGGGAGGCAGAGGAAGAAGGATTGCTGTCAGTTAGAGGCTAGCCTGGGCTACACAGTGAGTTTAGGGCCAGCTTGAACTACAAAGCAAGACCTTATCACACACACAAAAACAAAAACAAAACAAAACAAAACCCAAGTTACCTACTCCAGTATCTGATGCATAGGGTTATAACAAAGATAAAAGTAGGCCTGGTATGTAAAGAGCCTCAAACAAAGTGTCACCCTGTAACTGCTCTGTAAGTCGTAGGCTTTGGTCCAGGTTCCAGGTCTGAGTCATGCCCTGCCTCCCCTGCAGCCTTTTCCCACTAGGATCTCTTGTTGGGCTTAGCGCTCTCTCCTGGAAGGCACCCAGTGAAGAAACGGTGGAGACAGTGATGGCCTCAGCAGATTCCTGGACCAGCCCCGATCTTGGTGCTGGAGTGGGAGGGAGATGCAGATGTCATAATTTTCTAATGACCCTACTCCAATGAGAAACACTGAGAGTTTTGTGCTCCTTGCATATAGCACCCATGGAAACGATCAAAAGTCAGCTGGAAATGTTTCAAGGAAAAGAGTATCAATTTAAAAGCCTGTTTGTTCAGAGCGTATTTCTACTAATAATTAAAAAAAAAATTCCACAGTAGTGTTTTTTTTTTTAAATTTAAGTCTTTATTGGTACATTATGAATACACATCATAATCGCATTCAACATTGAGAATTTGTACCAGAATATGACACAACTTGGCTCTCATTTTTCCCCTTGCCCCACCCACTCTGCAACCCTCCATCCCCTTTATACATAAGCTTTGTTTCCTTTTTAAAAAATTACTACCACGTTCTTTTCCCCCCTCATTATTTACCCCTACATCCTCTTTCCTTTCAAATATTTTCTATTCCACTAATAACTTTTTGAAATTCACTTTAATACCCCTCTGATGTGTTTTTCCCCCCACAAAATAACTTTAATTTTTGTACAAAGAACCTTGGAAGATTACTTGTCTTTCAGGTGGGAATTCACCATTGAAAAGTGGTTTCTTAGCCAGGACGGGGTGGGGGGGGGGGGGGAACTTATGGAAAAGGAAAAGAAAAGGGGGGAATGGATGGATTTTAAATTTATGCTCATGACTGAGCTGTGAAAAATTTAAAATATTTTAACCATTAAAATATCAGCCTTTGTTTTAGATTTATAACACCCTTTTTTATTTAGAAATACAGATTCACAAGTTGCAGAGATAATACAGAGAGGCCCTGTGTACCCCTCACAAGCGTCTTTGTACTTCTTTTTTTTGAGACACAGTCTCGTATTTTTGTAGTTCAGGCTGGCCTTGAGCTCAGCCTTGAACTCACAGCAATCCTCCCACCTCTGCCTCTCTCCCTAGTGCTGGGATTATAGGCCTGGCCCTGTGGTATGTGGTTCTGATTGCTGGTGGGTGTGAGTTTCCATACCCAGCATTGTTGTTTATGTTTTCCGGAATCAGAACTGGGCCCTTGCACTTGCAAGGCAGGCACTGGAACCACTGAGCTAAATCCCCGGCCTCCCACACTTCTTTATCTTAAGTGACTATAGTTCAACATTAAAACTAGGACAATGAGATTTGTATTGTGCTCATATCTAGGTCATTTTATCACATGCAGTTTCACCACTGTAGTCGAGATAGAGTTCAGAAAACTAAATATTTTCTCTTACATTTTGTAAAAGCTTTAAAATATTATTAAAGTGGGGCTGGGGACTTAGCTCAGTGGTTCCATCGTCTGTCTTGCAATCACAAGGACACGGGTTCGATCCCTGGAGACCACATACAATACTGGGTGTGGAGACTCACACCCAGCAGCAACCAGTACCACATTCCACAGTGCCGGGCGTGGTGGCTCACGCCTGTAATGCCAGCACTCGGGAGGCAGAGGCAGGAGGATTGCTGTGATATGAGTTTGAGGCTGAGCTCAGGGCCAGCCTGATCTACAAAGTGAGACCCTGTCTCAAAAAAAAAAAGAAAAAAAATGAAAGCTTCTAGAAGTATTATTTTGCAAGCACATATTTATGATCTAATTTTTATTATGATAAATTTCAGTTTAGCTAACAAGATAATGAAAGTCATCTGACTCAACTATTATTTTTAACATTTTTAATGAAAATAAGCAACAAGTAGAACAAGATACAAAGTACAACTAGAACAAAGTACAAAGAAGCAACAAAAGCAAAAATAGATGAATGAGATTGCATTAAATTAAAAGGCTTCCTTGAGAGAAACAATAGAGTGAAGAGAAAATCTATGGGATGAGGTAAAATATTTGGATACTGAATAAGTGATAAGGGTTTAATATCTAAAATATAAAGACCTCAATGGCAAGGAAACACCCCAATTAAGCACTGGGAAAATAATTCAAATAGATATTTATCAAAAAGAAGATATCAAAATAGCAAAAAGTACCTAAAATACTGAATATCACTAACCATCACGGAAATGCAAATTAAAGCTTCCATAAAATATCATCTCATGCTTGTTTGGATTATTATTATTATCATTATTATGAGAGAGAGGGAGAGAGAGAGAATTCTGGTACATTGTTGGTGGGAATTTAAATTAGTATAGCTATTACAGACAAGTAGTATGAAGATTCCTCTAAAACTTTGAAATGGAGTTATCATGGGAACCAACAACACCACTACTGAGCGTACATCACACGGATGTGAAGCAGTAGGCTTGAAGGGATATCTGCACTCTATCACAGAGCTATTTATAATAGCCATGATTTCAGACAACCCATGTCCATTGACGGATGAATGGATAAAGAAAATATGATAAAAGACACATACTCATATACATCTTATATATGTAAATATAGTCACATTTTGTTACATATTATACATGTTTAAATAATGGACTGCTATGTAGCCACAGAAGAAGAAAATCCTAGCCTTTGTGACAGTGTGGATGAGCCTGGAAGACACTGTGGTAAGTAAACCAGACACCAAAGACAAACACTATGTGATCTCACTGAGACATGGAATTTTAAAAAATTGAATTTAAAAGTGTAGAATAAAGGCTGTGGGGTGGGTGGCTGGGGAGATTTTGTTAAGAGACAGAATATTTTATTTAGTTAGATGGAGTAAGTTCAATAGGTCTATGGTACAGTGTGGTGATTACAGTAAATAAGGATGCATTCTACTGTGAAAATTATAAGGGAACAGATTTTTAAGTGTTCTCACCCTCAAAATAGATAAATGAAATAATATACGTGAATTGGTTTGAATGGGCTATTCCATAACATATACATATTTCCATACATCATGTTACACATGGTAAATATATACAATTATTATCTGTCCGTTTGAAAAGCAGATTATTATTTGTTCATTTGAAACTAAGATTAAGTCAAATGAAACAGTTTCAGCTTTTCTTTTCTTTTTTTTTTTTTTAAGGTTTTTTGAGACAGAGTCTCACTTTGTGGTTCAGGCTGGCCCTGAGCTCAGCCTCCAACTCACATCACAGCAATCCTCCTGCCTCTGCCTCCCGCGTGCTGGGATTACAGGTGTGAGCCACCACGCCCGGCACTGGTATGTGGTATTGGTTGCCGCTGGGGTGAATCTCCACACCCAGTATTGTTATGTGCTTACCGGGGATCGAACCCATGTCCTTGTGCTTGCAACACAGGTACCGGAACCACTGAGCTATATCCCCGGCCCCAGTTTCAGCTTTTCATTTCCTATAAATGCCAAACAGGAAGCCAAGTTTATTTCTAAACAAAGGCTTAATAGTTCATCTAAGCAATTTTTCACTTGATATATGACACCATATTGTGAGACATTGTTTTCCTCTGTGATTTGAACCAGTCTATAGGATGATTTCCACCTCATGGAGCCACTGTGGGTGACAAATACACCAAGATATGAAAAGGAGGATAGACAGCATTTAGGTTCTGTGAGGGCAAGTGTATGGTGGAAGTTGTGACTAAAATATGGCATAGGCCAATGTGAGCCCAGCCGAGGCTGGCCTTGAAGTCGTGGCAATCCTCCTGACTCAGCCTCCTGAGCGCTGGGATTACAGATGTGTGCCACCATGCCTGGATCATAGCAAAGATGCTCCTTTTGCCAGCTGGTTAAGTTATTTTGTTTTAACAACTAGATCTTATTAGTTCTGTGGCATTAGAACAGTCACAAGTTCTTCAAGTTAGCTAATTCATAAAATAAGTTTGGATTCAAGCTATGATGCCTGCCTCTGTAATGTACCTATATATTCCAGTTTATAATGAAGAGTTTTAAAGACATCTTACTTTAATAGTCATAGGGATGAGAATATCTCATGCAATGTACACTGAATTTATATCTTCAGCCCAAAATGAAGTCACTTAGATTTACAGAAAGCAAGTGAAATTCACTTACACAACTTTACTTAAAAAATAATGTTCTGGCACCTATCTTGCAAGCGCAAGGACCCGGGTTCGATTCCCCGGTAACCACATACCTATACTGGGCATGGAGACTCACGCCCAGCAGCAATCAGCACCACATATCACAGTGCCAGGCGTGGTGGCTCACGCCTGTAATCCCAGCACTTGGGAGGCAGAGGCAGGAGGACTGCTGTGATGTGAGTTTGAGGCTGAGCTCAGGGCCAGCCTGAACTACAAAGCGAGACCCTGTCTCAAAAAACCTAAAAAAAAAAAAAGTAGCTGTGTCTGTTTTATTCTAAGTCATGATTACTGGTAGAAAATGATGATAAATATTAATAAATATGTTGAATAAAGTGCTTAAGCTCAGAAATTTCTGTTGCTTAACAATTCTAAAATGTATTAAACCCGTAAGGGGAGCAGGCCCTATGCCTAGAGTCCTCTGCGCCAGGGGCTGCAGCCTTAAATTCCTATGACTTGTTGACAAGAAAGGGCCTCATCTTTGCTTTCATCCTGGGACCTGTAAAAATTTTAGCCAGTCTTTGGGGTGGTTACTTTCAATAGTGAATAATCAAAGATGTTTCAAAACCATCTGGGCAAGTTACAAAACACTTTGCTGTGTTCATACTATTGATAGTAAAAGGCAAGTGAGATTTCTCCTGGGCAGTGGAAACAAAGGGTATATTATTTTCATCAATGGATGTTGGAGGCTTTTGTAAGTTTATAATCAGGAGCTAATCACACAAAGCTGGAAATACAGTGGACCCTTACCTTATGAACTCATTTTGTTTGTGAGGGCTGGTTGTAACTAAAGTTGGTCTTTGAAGGCTCAAGCTCCTCCGCACAGCCTTCAGAGCCTCTCCTGTACACAGGTGGTCTCAGCGTCCTAGAGAGACACTGCCCCAGGATTTCTCACTTAATCCTACACAGGAAAGGATGCTATTCTGCTCCTTTCAGAACTCTTAAAGGGTAAAATCTGTATCTGAGACTATCTAAAACACAAACAGCCAGTATTTCCATCGTAACTTAAGACTTTGTTCATAAAACTAAAATTCCGTTTGCAACCCAAGTTGTTCGTCTGTCAAGTCATTCGTAACTTCAGTGTCCACTGTAACTATGAGGCTCCCCATTCCTCATGCTTTAAAATCTCATCTCTATGACTGTTAAAGTAAGATGTCTCCTTTTATGATACACGAGAGGCCATAGAGCCTTTTCGGTAAAGCACAGACAGAAAACAGTGTATTGCCAGCTCTGAACCAGGATGTGTATGTGATAATTTTGCTGATCCTTCTCCCAGTTCACGCTGTGAAGAAGTGCCCGGTTTCATTCCAATTTACAGATGGGGAACATGGAGACACACAGAGCATGAGTCATAGTAAGGGAGGACCTGGGAGTCAACCCCTGCATGTGGCCCCAGGTGTCTGTTCTGATCTGTCCCCATACGTGGGGAAGAGGCGGCCATGGTGACACAGGTACAGGTCCATGGGGCTGGGAAGCAAGGACAGGAAGGGTCAAGATCCAGTGAGGGGTACAGAGGCTAAGGGGCCAGCCCGTGAAGTGGGGGTCTTTGCCATGCCTTTCTAGTCACCCTGACTTTCTGTAGGATCGTGGAAGAAAAGGATTTCTGGGATCTTCAGCCCTCTTAGAAAGTGATGTGAATTCCAGGCCAGCACACCCGATAGCAGACACCTCCTAACTGGGTCTGGCAAACATCCCAGGTGTGATGGTAACTAATTATCCATTCCTCTTTTTTTAAAAAAAATATTTTGTGAAATAAGAATCAAGATACACCACGTATAGAGTACAGATTCTCAATGGTGAATGGGATCATAAAGTATACGTGAAATATACCAATAAACTGATTTTTTAAAAAAGCAAAAACAATGGGCCGGGGAGTTAGCTCAGTGGTTCCGGTGCCTGACTTAAAAGCTCAAGGATCCAAATTCGATTCCCCAGTAACCACATACTATACTGGGCGTGGAGACTCACGCCCAGCAGCAACCAGTACCACAAACCACAGTGCCGGGCGTGGTGGCTCACGCCTGTAATCCCAGCCCTCGGGAGGCAGAGGCAGGAGGATTGCTGTGATGTGAGTTGGCGGCTGAGCTCAGAGCCAGCCTGAACCACAAAGTGAGAACTGTCTCAAAAAACCTAAAAAAAAAGCAAAACAAAACCCAAAAACTATTTTGTGGAGCTGGGCTGGGGGGGTCAGTCCAAGGACATTCTATCCTCGGAGGTAGGCTTGGTGAATCCCCTCGCCTCTATTTTTTTCTTGTGAGACAGGATCTCACTAAGTCGCTCCCGAGGGGCCTGGGAGGGGACTTGCAATCCCCTGGCCTTTCCTGCACTTCCCAGCCCTGCTTGAGTCCTTCCCAGCGCCCTGTGTCTGACTCTCCTTTTTCCCTGTCTGGGTGAGCAAGCTGTTTCCGGGACCCCGAGGAGCGCAGGTGACCGCGGGCTGCTGAGTCCTTCCACTTCCCCAAGGACTCTTCCGCCCTCGGCCCCGCGGAGATGCTGACGAGCGCTGTCCTGACTTGCCGGCAGGATTTCCCCAGCTGCTGTTTGTGTCTCCTCGGGGCTTTCTTGGGGCTCTAAAAACAGCGCATCCCTGGCTAGGATATGGGGAGGGTGGTGCCACATAGGTTCTGAATTCTTTGAAATCTCTGAGCATCGAAAAAAATAATCCTGGTGGGTAGGTGTGAGAAGTTCTTTAAAATGTGGCATATTTCTCCCCGAAGCTTAAATTAGAACTTTTCAAGAGAAATTGAATGAAAGTATAAAAATATGTAAATACTCTTCCTCCAAAACAGAAACGATGGCACCCCTCCCCCACTGCTCTGTAGTCATCCCCAGAGAAGTGGCTTTTCCCTTGTGGTCTGGGCTTCCCGGCATCCACCGCGACCATGGGCATCAGCGCTCTTCCCTGTTTTTCTGATGAGTCTCACAAGCCTGTATCTGTATTCATCCCCTCCTGTTTGTCTTTGCTAGCATGGATTTTTTTTTGGAGCCATCGCACGTTTCCTGGGCTTCTGGCTGAAAAATCCACAAACTCCTGGGAGATTGTGGCTGAGCGAGGCAGCTGCTTCCAGGGCCAAGGGCAGCAGTTCCTGGGTGCGTGGGTGTTGCGCATAGGGAGACAGGAGCTACCCTTAAGTCTCGGCTCCCGCATTTCCTCTCTTTGGGTTGGGGGGTCAGTTCCAGGTCTGTGAGCCTGATTTTGTTCATCTGTAAAATGAGTCGTGAGAATTAAGCAAACTGAGGTGCAGTGTCCAGAAAGCTGAGAAAGTGCGAAGGAGCCTGGAGTGGGGTGGGTTGTCCTGACAGCCAGACTTGGCGCGGGCGTTCTGGTGTGTTGCTCTCTGAATGCTGTGGTGGTAATGGGAAGGCTCGGAAGCTGGCCAAGAACATGTCCAGAAGGAGACCCGGACCAGCCTCCACGGCGACATTCTCCCACGTGGTCAGTGACCTGTGATTTCAACCGGAGCCAGCTTTGCTAGTGGTTTTAAGACCTGTGAAGTGTTCCTGTTCTGGAACATCATCAGCTTAGACACATATCCAAGACACATACAAACTGTATTAGTTACATACATGTGCTTGTGAATGTTCCAGGGAGCAGGAACATAATCAGGACTAGGCAGTGCAAGTATATGGCAGTTCCGTTGGCCAGAAATTGACATTATGTTTCCATCAACTAGCCTCCCCTAATCAGAAACAATTGTAGCACTTCCCAAAGAGAACAATGGTGTAGGTAATGTTAACTCAATCACTGAGTCTCTAGGCTTCTGATATCATATTTATTCTGCAAACATCTATTTGATATTACATCAAAAGGTCAAATTTATGCAGGTTTTTTGAATGATGGATTTCCTATATGATTCTTATTCTTGTTTTCCTTTTTGAGAAATTTTTATTAGTGCAATACATATTTGCAGGACATGATTACGTTCCTTTTGGGGAGTTGATACAGAACATATCTTATTCTCCTCCCCTTCCTCTTCTCTTGTCCCAGTTCTCTGCCTCTGTGATGTTGCCCTGGGGCTTTTGTCCTTGAGAGCCTCACTTGCCAAGATAAGAGTGAGGACCAAGCAGTCCCAGCCCTTGTGAGGCAGGACTGAAAAGTAAAGATAGGTACAAAGGAGAGAAGGAAAATGACCGCATTTTTTTTTATGTCTTCCAGAAAAACAATTGTGAAGCTTCTGAAAGACACTACGGTTGTAAATGAGCTCCAGGCCTCTAAATTCTGCCTCTCTTACCAATCCCATCTTCAGGGAAGCTTCACACACACGTACACGGTTTGACTTCTCACACAGCCCACCAGATAGGCAAAACCACAGGACACTAGTGTACACATCCTAGACTGCTCGTCTGGACACACTTCCACATCCCCATAAATGTACTCAGCCCTGTCCCTCTTGCAGGCACACACTGTTTTGTCTGAGTGTGTACTTTTAAGATTCTTCCTAATAAATCTCTTTCCTCCTCTGACTAATGTGTTCTGAAAATTCTTTTTCTGCGCTGGAAGTCAGAGAAGCTGTAACCTGCCTAGTAGGCGGAGGTAGTCAGGTTCTCTGTCTCCACTTTGGGGCCTCCTGGGACCCTGTCTGATGACACACGTAGACATATTCTTGCAGAGCTGGTACACAAGCATCTCTCAGAGTCTTCCGCCGAGACTGTTAGCAGAGACAGAGGCAGTCTGACTGTCCAGACTCACAGCTCCTTGGCAGGGACCAGCCAGTTATGGAAGAGGAGGAGGTGCTCTTCAGTGATCTTAGGGCCCTGGGTCATCACCATGCGGCTGGGGAGGCTGTGCTCGGCTTGCTTGAGGGGCAGATGCTGCAAGTGTTGGGTTTCTCCTGGAGGGAAAGGAAGAATCAGCTTCTGAGGGGAGGGTGGTCTGTGGGAGCACATGAGCACCCACCGTGGAGTCTCCAAACTGTGGGCTCCACTAGGGTGGGAACTGCCTGGGAAAATGGCCCGGATGTTGCACTGCAGATCATTTTCTCCAGATATGAACTGTAAGAAGGGAAGTTATGTTACAGCCCAGCAAGAGGGGGTACTGGCTAGCCTGCTTCAGGCAACAGTTGATGAGCAGTTGTTACGTTCGTGTTAAAATTTCCTGTGAGAATTTCAACCCAAGGCAATACTTTCCAAACTTTTCTACACCAGACACATGCAGGAAATGTTAGTATTTACATCGCTTCCCAGGCTGACATCTCACACTGGAGGTAAACAGAGGCAGCACAGGCAGAGCCACCCAGCCTGAAGTCACCCAAACACAGTCAGGTCTGGAAGAGTCCAAGTCATGGCTTCACTATAGCTTCTGGGTGGCACATGCTGGGGAAATCTGATGTATTCATATAATTACCAAAGCTTTCCCCAGAGTGAGGAGGTCAGGTTTAGCCTGCTGCAACATCTGAGCAAATGACTTTACATTAGTGGCCCGGACTAATGACTTTACCATTAGTGGTTTTTGTTCAGATGCTGATTTCTTGGCAGCGGCACAGATACAGTGTGACCCGTGAGACTTAGGTAGTTTTGTCCTGATGCCACAATCGTTGGTTTCTCTTGTCCCTATGTCTGGTTCAAACCTGGTGGTTTGTCCTTTGCCTGGTAAAGCTGGGTTGCCTCAGAGGACTGTGTGTTCACGTGTGTGTGTGCCTGTGTGCCCACGTGTGAATGTGCGCATGTGGGGAGCAGGGAGGTGGGATGGCCACAGCCACTCACCCTGAGTTTCCTGTAACTTCAGCTGTTGCTCACATACCCCAACTCTTTCCATCTATAGACAGCAAAAGTAACTCTTTAAAGAAAATCTTTTATACAGAGCATCTTCTGTTTCACTCAAACATGATATCTAAATAAACTCTGTTGAGAATTAAGGATGTATTTCTGTTATTCAAAAAGCAAACATTGAAAATGTCAATACTGTGTAGTTTCCAAAAATCGATTATGTGGCCCAAGTCTACTTCTGCCCACGCTCTGTGGCAGATGCTGGTTCTTGAGCACAACTCTGCTCTGTGGCCTTTCTGCCCACCAGACACCTCCCACTGTCTCTGTGTGACCTGCCACTCAGGAGCCAGCTTTAAAGGACACAGCCCAGGAAGGCCTGTGTGGTTTGGGGGTTTGGGGGCTTTTCAACTCTCACTAGGCTGGTTAACCACTGAGGGAGGGAATAGGAGAGAGAAAGGGGGACTCATGACAGGGGGCCATAGGGATTAGAACTCCTGGCTCTTTTTTCAGATTGTCTTCCGATTTTCTCTGAACTTGTTTTTGGAAATGTCTGGTTATTTCTACAAAGTTGAAGGATTAAAAAACTCACCACCACGGAGGGAACTTTGGTCTGGTCACACTCATCTGAGTCGGCCTCGGCCTCTGACCTAGTCATACCTTCTGGTGTGTGAGGAGCCAGGCTGGTATGTGAGTGGTGAAGGAAGTGACAGGCGTGGTGGGGACTTGGAACAAGGTAGAAGTGGTATTGTATCCAAAGGGGCCATTGTTGAAGTTCTGTGCGTTTGAAACATGTTGCCTGTATTACTTCAATTTTTTTTTTCTGACACGTTCCTAGTACATAGGAAAGAGGGCCTGGTGTTACTGGTGATTATTTACAAAGCCAGTAAGCCAAAATTCTACTAAATACCAGCTCCTTGTAAAAATTTATTTAAACATAGCACTGGTTGAGAGTGCTTGCTCTCTCCCTAATTCATCCCAGCCACTGCCAGATTTAAAGCATATGGAAATATTCAGTTGATATGGAACCTCTGCAGAGTTGGACAAAATATCTGAATATTTTTAATAGGAGGCTGTAAACTAAATTGACACTCACAAATCTGTATCTGTCAGGTAACTATTCATTTGGGTTTGAAAAAAAAACCGCATATAGAGAATCCACATCAAGTAAATGAAATAGGACAAAAAAGAATTGAAGTAAAAGAGAGTTTCTCCTGTGAGCATTGTGCCCCGACAAGTGTTTGTCCACATGTCTGTCTTGGTGTAGCCATGATAGTTTTCTTTTCCCTCCACTGTCATTCAGTCCTCTGTCCCTCCTTGCTTCTCTTTCTCTTCATTTTTTTGAGGTCTCAGCAGAGCTATAACTTTATTTTTGTGACACACACAGGAGACTAATCTGAGTGACATCTTGAAAAAAAACCCCCACCTCGAGTTAACCATATTTCACAACAAAGGCACTTCAGCACTCTCGCCTGAGGGGAAAATTTTAAAACACATCGAAATAGGAAACAAGTGACGTAGCAAATACTCGAGAACGGAAATAACTTTGTCCATTTCTCTCCACGTGGTGATGAATTTCTAGCTGACAGCGGGGCTGGTTGTTGGTCTCTTATAATGAAAGTGCTACCAGCCTTGGTCCCCTGAGACCCCCATCTTCTCCTGAGCTCTACAAGGGAGGTGACCTGATGTCTCATCAGCTCCTAGCCAGAACGAGGTGGGGAGGGTGTACTGCAGTGGTGCTGGGCGAGCTTGGGCTGCTAGGGGGTGTCGCACACGTGGGGTCTTTGTTGTGAACTCCATTGTCCCCCTGTGGCTGTGGCCTACAGGATCAGATGGTGACTGAGTATGCACAGCTCTCTGAGTTACTAGTGACTTTGCAAAAGGAAAAATGGTGCAATTAAACCGATTTCCGCAATGGGAAACCTGAGCAGGAAACCATCCCTTCCTGGGCCTGAGGTTTGAGGCCATGCAGACGGGGTCTCCTACTTAACAAGGCTCGTTTTTTTCCCCTGAAGATCTTCGGCATGTAGTGTGGGCTGGCAGCTCTGGGACAGCCTCACGGTTCTGTGGATTTCCTGAAATCTGTACGTAAGCCTTGGCGCCCAACACTGGCTCCCAGAGCACATGTACACTGCTCCTCTCTTTTCTCTTACTACTGCTATTTTTCAAACTTGACCCCAACCCCTGGTCAAGCCACCATTTCCTTCAATGGGACTAACACTTACTGGTTTCCTGCTGTGTGTTTCCACACAGCTTCTCCATCACTGCAGAGCTCTTCCAACATCAGCACACTCTTGATTAATGGCCAACAAGTGCTGGCTGAGTACTTGCTGTGTTCTGTTCAGAGCTCAAAGAGGACCACATTTGTGGCTCAAGCAGCACAGCGTACAATGAAGCCGAACCACAGAACTGTCCTTGGGAATTCTTGCCCTTTCTTGCTATAATTATATAACTGATAAGTACAAATAAAATGTATGTATGATATCTTCAACCGAATGACAGACACGGTTCACTCTCTCTCCTGGGCATCTAGCTTTTACAGTTTTCCCCCTTTGCTATTTCATTCATGGATCATAGTAAAATGTGGTGCCCTCGTGAGTCTATCATTAGTTCTGCAATATTTTCTACAACTATTACCACCACTAAAACTGGTGGTTTTCAGAAGACTTAGAGTCCAAAGCACTTTCACTCTCATTATTTCACTTGATTTTTATTCTCATCTACCCACAACGGGGGCCTGAATCTTCACTTCTGTTTATAGGTGGGAAACCTGAAGCTCAGGGGGCTGCAGGAGCAGCAGAGAGAACAAGGGGCAGGATGGGCTGTCCAGTCTCTGACTCTGACCCACCATATGTGCCAGTTACAGTGACAATTTGTTGATCTGGTCGCGAGCCATCATCTGAGACCTCTTGCCAGCCTAAGGCCACAGTAGCACATTCTATGTGCAGATGCTTTTGCCCCAGGGATGACTCTAGGTTTAGGGGAAAATCCGCCTGTCTAGAGATGCACAATGTGTAGACAGGAAGCAAGTTGAGCTGCCTGCACAGGCCAAGCCAGCAGTGGGTGCCAAGTGCTGGTGGGCTCCGCACTGTGACATTTCACTCCTTTTAGCACATCTGTTGAAAGGCTTGGGTGGTTCTAGAGAGGAGTGAAGCAAGCCTGGCCCAGGAGGCAGAGGCAGATGGAGAAAGCCCAGACTACCTTGGGCTCCAGTGGAGGGCAGTATGGCTTCCACTAGTGATGAAACATTTTAAATTCTGCAGAAATTTTTTTAGACAGGAGTCTGAATGGTTTTTTTGGGGGGGGCACAGTATGTTTGTTTATTTGTTTTAAATAGATTCTCAAGGGCCCTGATGTCCCTCTAAGTTTTGAAGATTTACTATATAAGAATTTCATGATCATATATAAAAATTTTACTCCATCCAAAGTGGCAATGTCCTTTTTACCCCCACGTGCTAATCAAAGTAGATTCACAAAGTCAAATCGTATCTCCTGCTTCCCTTTGAGAACTCAAACTGGGCATAGTGATGCACATTAGTAACTCCAGCATCCTGTGAGGCTGAGTAGAAAGATCACAAGTTTGAGCTCAACCTAAGAAACTTAGTGTCTTTGTGAGACTCTATCTCCAAGAGAAAACAAAAACAAAAAATGGCTAGAAATGTAGCTCATTGTGAAGTCCCTGAGATCAGTCCCCAGAAGCACACATGTGCGCGCGCGCGCGCACACACACACACACACACACACACACACACAGTACCACAGTATTTAGAATCTCACACTTTTCCTCTTGGGATGGCCCTAGTGTGGCAAAGTCCTACTGCTCAACTGGAACTCACCTCCAATTCCACCTGTGGTGGAGCCCGTGACTCCTGGGGCATACCTATGCACTTTCTTCCTAGTGTACTCAACCCCTGTTCCGTCTCCTAACACCTATTGTCCTGTGGCAACTTGCTCACTTGTCATGAAGTGGGGAACACTCGAGGAGTGGCCCTTTATTTGCTTCATTTTTGCCTTGTTGTGTCTGTCCCTGAGCTGAGTACACGGAAGTGTCTGGCGGGTCTGTTTGATTGGTAGTCTACCAGGCCGCCTAGTAAGTTTATCTGTGAAGCCAAATCTGAACAGAATCAGGTCAGGATTGAAGGTGTGGTTAGTCTGATTCACATAGACTCTAAATGTCGCTGAAAATGTCACTGGTGCTTAGACAGTGTGGTCCTTGTTGCAAATGGCAAAAAATTCAGTCAATTATTGAGAACTGATAATGTATAAAGCACTCTATTGGATCTATTGGTGGGAGAAATTTTAAAGAAGGTGAAAATATTTCCCCTGCTTCTGGGAGATGCTTGAATGTTGTTTGTTTGGATGAAAGTTTAGGACATTTGGTCTGTGTTGGTCCCTCCAGAGGACCAGCTGGCTGGAGTTGGTAGAGTTATGTGCTTGGATGTGATGAGCTCTCAAATTCAGCATCTGAGGACAAAGACCAACTTGGAAAGTGATCAGGTCTTTTTGTTTTTATGTAATTGTTAAAAAGGAGAAATCTGATCACATGAACCAGATCACTTGCCATCGAACAAAAGCAGCGCTTTACAGAGCAGCGTAAATCTAAGCCCTGCTACAGAGGACAGCACAGGAAGTCTGTCTCCCTCTGTGGTGCTGGGTACAGTTTCGTGCTACTTGACAGCTTTAGCACCCTTTACCCGGTAGCATCTTTGCCCAACGCTCTTGACTCCTGTGCGCTGGGTTCCGCCTCGTTTTCCTTCATGGTGCGAGTCACTGTGTGACACACATCTTTGCAAGCTGTGCTTTGACGTTTTCAACATTTAAAAACCCTGAAGTCATGGCATGTAGATTCAGACATTTGGATCAGATATTCAGATAGCACACAAACCAACTCCCACCACTTGTCTGAAAGAGCTTCTGTGGGACACAGGAGGGACATGGCCTTTGCACACGACTGGGCACGGGCTTTCCTGGTGAGGACCACCTGGCCAGGCCCACCTGCCCTCCTGACTTTTAGTCAAGGTTCTCTGGTGTCTGAGAAAGTGGTCTTCGTGTGCTGGTCCATCTTTCCTGTCTCCTTTGGCTTCTGAGGCCTTTCTTCTCTCTCACCCCTTTCACAGAAGCCAAAATGTCCCAGCCTAGGACTTGGAGTTGCTAGAATGTATGGATCACAGCAAGGCCTTAATTCCCAAGTACCGGGGACAGTGAGTGAGAATTGCTCCTGTGCCCTCCTAGGGTGGTTTCTCTGCAAATTTCCACGGAATCCTAGGCCACATCTGCAATGTGGGGAGTTCTTACGAGGTCTTCTGGGAGCCCTAGGGTGGCACAGTTCTTGCCCCTGCTGGGGCCTTTAGTAGGCTAGTGGTCCTCTCGCTGTACCTGCAATGGCATGGGTTCTGTGTGTCTCAGGCAGCCAAGGATGGGGGCTTTGTGCCTGAGACAAGCCTGAGAGTCAGGCATGGACTGCAGGTAATTACACAGATGTCTGCCTTTCATGGAGGCCACCCTGGGCTTGCACACATGCTGTGCTCTGCCTGGCCTGGCCTGGCACGTTTGGCTTTCCCTGGCCCCTTGCTGGAGCTGTTTCCTTAAACAGCTAGCTACACTTCATGCCCAGGGTGTTGGATGAAAGGTGAAGCTCTGCTTTCTCCAGATCAGAGAGCTGTCGTGGTTCAGTGGACATCCTGATGTTCTGTCTTCGGATATTGTTTCTGGGAATTATCTGGGGCTCATTCACTGTCTGCGTACTTCACATTCTAGCACCGTCACGTGAATGCTTAGAGGTGGGATGATCTGAGCTGGCTGCAGTCAGCCTCAGGCAGATAGTGGCTTGGAGGTGGCTGAGTGGGGCCCCGGCCTGCAGCTCCCTCTCTACATCCCTGATGGGTGGCCATGGCTTATGTATAGTCTTGCGCCATGGGGCAGCCTGAGCTGCAGCTTGGAGCCAGGCTCCTGGGCCGTGGACACAAAACAGAGCAGGCTGGACTTTGTCTCTCCCTTGATAGGAAACAGTGCCTGAGCTGGAGGGCAGGATCATCCCCGAATAGCATGTTCCTAAACAAAACTTACGAAAGCAGCCTTTCTCCTGGTTACTCTGCGCCCTGCTGCACTGCTTAGGAGGGAGTCAGACCTAAGCCAGAATAAATGAGTTTGTCCATGAGGCCTCAGCACTCTGACACACGGTACAAGGCTGGGCTGCCTGGTGAGATGGCACATTAGACAGCCCCAGTTCAAGGGCGCAGGCTGGGGACCATGAGCGTGTGTCAGCTCAGACACCCAGCCAGGCTTTGCACTTCAGGAAAGTGCTGATACTGTAGGTCACTGTCCTCACACTTCCGAGGACCCACCAAGGCTGCAGACGGTGGAGCAGACAAGCTCCCTCCAGCCACACTCTTGAGCAGGAGCTCAACATCTGGGTTTCTGATTTAACAGCACTAATTGACCTGTATTTGTCATCCCCACCCCACTCACGTCTGTGACTGAACAGCCAGGAAGCAACATTTCTGCAGAGTGAAGGCCACCAGCATTTCCTCAGCTGTGTCCAGATGTATCTTCTAACGAGTCCCCTTTCTGTGTTACTGGAGGTAGCTGCAGGTTTTCTGCGTGGGTCTGTGCTCCCACCCTCTGCTGACTCCAGCTTTGTAGGCAGGAAGGGGTTCCTAGCACCTGTACTGGCCGGCCGAGGTGGTCATGTCCAGGAGCAGAGTCCGAGTATCTTCTGGACTTGGAGTCAGGGACGTGGCTTGGCTCATGGCCATTTAGAAACATTACTTCCGGGAATGGTGTTAGATTCACCACAAGCAGACATCCCTGAACCTCAGAACTATAGACTGTCCAGAGGCAAGATGCACAACTGGGTCAGGGTAGTAAAGCCAAAGGGAATGGGTACACAGCCATGGTCCCCTATGGAGGAGGTAATGGGAGGCTGGGCTGCTGGTCCCTTAGCACCGAGTCCTCCACACTGTTAAGGCTGCGAATTAAGCAGGAAACGAAGCACATAGGAAGCACCTCCTGCACAGATGTGGCTGTCTGTGTGAAGCATGAGCAGTTGTGTTCTGAGACAGCCATTGGGGTCCCCTGCTTCTGGCCATCCTAGATAGGTTTCCTTTCTAAAAGGCTCTTGACCTGTTCAAAGGCAAACACCCTGGTAAGCCGCTCCTGCTCCTGACTTTCTTCACACTGATAACTTGATTGCTTCCGTCTTACAATCAGGGATTATGGAGTGGAAGCAGAGGTGGAACATGGTTCAATCAGGAAAAACATCACTGAACACAAGATGAGCTTTCACACCAGTACACAGCCTACTTCTGGATGTGTGGAAGAACTTTTGGAGGAGTCACCAAAACCTCATCTTGCCCCCCTTTCCGGAGGGGCAGAGGAGCAGATTCTGGAAAGGTGGTTTTGGCAGTGTCTGTGGAGACTGTGAGGTGCGCAGCAATGTCTTGTTTGCAGAACTTAGGATAAAGTCCATGGCTTTGCACATGATAAGCAAGTGCGGTACCACTGAGCTACATCTCCAGCCCAGGACCAGCAGGATCACAGGCCCGCCACGTTGTGCCCTGGCAGAGGGTTGGGAAGGCCTGGCTCACTGACAGTATCATCAATCAGGTATGACTCATGTCCTCTACCTCTCTCTCTCTCTCTCTCTCTCTCTCAGAGAAATGCCCTGCTTTGTCTTCCAGCAACTAGTTTCTGGAACAGCAGGTGGCAGCTGGGCCACAGCCCTGCATGGGGTCCTGGCGCGCTTCGATCCAGGATGGTCATCTTTCCTCAGCATTCCTCCACCTGACTTCATGAAAATGAATCCCCTGGCATCCTGTGAGGCACCGGAGGGCATGGTGTACCCAGGACTGTGCCCCGAGCTGGCACACGGAGTGACACAAAGCAGACGGAGAGAGAAGGAAGGCTGAGAACCAAAGGATTTGGCCTGTGAACCTGCGTGACTTGCTCGATCTTCCAGACACTGCCTGTCTCTGAATCTGTAAAATGAGACATTTTTTACTTTTCCAGCTTTTTCTTGCTGCTATTGGGAATGTCATTTTAATTTAAGTCAGTTTTCAAGTCTTGTCTTTTGTGGAATGAAGTACTTTATTTTCTCATGGAAGAAAATAAAAATATCAAAGGCCAGGGAGGAGTTCTTTAGGAACTAAATAAGGATTACTGTTCCTTCTTTGCTCTCAAGATGTTCTTGCTATTTTTCTCTTTAAAACAACGTATTATTGTTTCTGAAATAGTACTTGAGCAGTTCTGTGTCTTACTGCGTGTCTATGTATCCAGTCCTCTTGGCGGTCTCTGGCCTTGAATGCTGTGTCCCCGAGGGCAGTGCCACATGTCCTTAGTCACTTGCTGTCCCCAAACACAGCCAGACACAGATCCCCGGTGTCGCCCAAGCAGGCCAGAAGTTTCTGTTGAAAGGTAGTGACCGGGCTGGCAGTGCAGGAGGGCAGGCTCATGCCTCGCTTCATCGTCCTGCCCTTATCCAGCTCCCTTCACAATGATGACTGAGTGGGTGGCCGATAATTTAACTGCTGGTGAATCTCCTCATCAAGAAGATCTGTAAATACAGCCTCAGAAAAAGACAGAACAGGTAGCTCTGGAGGAGGTGCCTTCTATGGAACAGCCCCAGGAGAGGGTGAAGGGGGAGCTGGGGGACTAGGGAGACCACCGAAAGGATCCTGGAGGGGGCCTGCGCTGAGCAAGACCCAGAGACACCAGCGAGACAGGCAAGTGGGAATGGGACAGGCATGGGCTTCCAAGAAACAAGTCACCCGTCCTGCTGGAGACGGGGGTGGAGAAACAGTGACCAGAGAGTGACTTCATGAGGACCGGTCCCAGGTTTCAGGAGTGACTGACCTCCGAGTGAGGATGGTGCACCAAGTGAGCTGATCTTGAAAGAAATCTCAAGGTGCAAATCAGTCTGCGTCAACAGCTACAAGCCCGGCCTCCTTCCCTCCCTGTTCCCAGCCTGCTGTCTCTACTCCGTCCCACACCTCCCCTCCCCTGCTGTAAACCTTGCCCTTTTAAGCAGGTGGTGGGTGGGGAAGGAGGTGCTGTGGAACTTGCCAAATGTCCGTCCCACGCAGCCTCTTGCAGAGGGCCTGAAGTGACCTTTAAAACCCGAGATTTTCTTGATATTTTTATAAATGCTTGTCTGCCTCCTCCCCAGACTAAAGTCTCTCTGCCTGGGCTCACATGGGCTGGGCGCCTCCTGCTGGTGAGAGGTGGTAAGAACACATCGAAAGCTGCCCTTTCATAGAATGATAGCGAACCAGGTAGAAGTGGTCTTGAGATCTGTCACAAGTCACTCTTCCTGAGTGCTTCCTACACGCCAGGGACTCATGCAGACCAGTTTACTTTCTCCTCATGGCAACCACAGGAGGCTGGTACCGCTGTTATCCAGATGTTGTCCATGACGGAGCTGAAAGTTAAGGAACGTGCCCACGATCGCACAGCCGGGAATCAGTCCAGGTGAGGGGCCAAGGCGCTGACTTCACACACCCGGCCTCCCTCGGTCCGGGACGTACAGTGCAGGTGTCCGAACTGATGGGAGTTCACACCACAGTGAAGGTGGTGATTTCAGAAGTTAATGTTAGAGCTCAGTTGGTTTGAAGGGAGCAAATTATTCAACTCTGCAGATGCCAGATGGCTAATTAGTTGCAAGATATTGACAGGATACCTCCAAAATGAAAGATAAGGCTACAAATAACAAAGTTTGAATAACTGGTAGTGTGGTGTCAGTGACAAGATTTGTAACAAATAATTGCAGTACAGTGGACAACGTTCTAGAAAAGCGCTGGGGGAACAGGAAGGAGACAGGACTTCCAGCACAGAGGAGGACGTTAGAGGCAGCAGTGGAGATTCCACAGGGCTCCCGGGAAGGGTGGCCTTTGAGCTGGGGCTGTGTGGAGGGCACTTAGGGGTAGTGGCTGTGGCAGCAGAGGGGAGGGTCTGGGAGACCAGCAGCCGGGTGGGACTGTCGGAATATAAGTGTGTGTGTGTGTGTGTGTGTGTGTGTGTGTGTGTGTGTGTGTGTGTGTGTGTGGCAGAGGGCTGAGGAAGACTGGGAATCAAGTGTGAGCCAGGCCACGAATGGCTCCAGGATTTTAAATTATATTATAAACATTGAAAATGTTGAATCAGGTGGGTGGAGGTGATATGTATATCTGCGCCAACAAAATTGTGAGCAGGACAGGTTTAGGGAAAGGTGGAATGTACTCAAGTGCCAGGGGACACTTCAGAGACCCTCAGAGGGTGCTGTAAGTGGCACACCACTTGTGCACTGGCGCTTGACCAGGGGTTCCCAGCAGCCCTGTCCCACATCTCCCCTCTGAGGACACGGAGCCTGTATTTCAGCCTTAAATCCTCAGGGATACAAGGGCTTCAGTGTGAGGATGGCCACACGACGCCACACAGCTGCTCTGGAGGGTGGTGAAGACAGGCGCAATGGACACAGCGCTCGCGTCGGCTCACGTCTGCTCATCACTCACTCTGCCTCGTGCCCTGGTGCTTATATGCGACAGTGCAGGTCTCCTTTTATCTTTCCCATCATCCTTTGCGAAGATACTTATCTTCACCCCTGCTTACATGGGAGGAGACTGGAGCCCAGAGAGGCTAACTAACCTACTCAAAGCCACACGACTGGTGTGTGGAAGGGCTGAAATTCAATGCCAGGCCATCTGTCTGCCTCATCCTGGGGGAAATGACCACATCAGCTCATCAGAATGCTCAGCTCTGACTAGAGGCAAGCAGGGCCCTGAGGAAACCTGACACAGGATGGAAAGACATGGATGGAAATACGCAGAACAGGATATCGCTTGGGAGGGACAGGGTCCCAGAGTGACACGGCAGCATGCATGGAAGGTCCCTGGCCTGGAAGGGGGACTAGTTTCTGGGGAGCCTGTGCAGGGGTGTGTGGCTCTTCCAACTAAGCATGCAGAGTGTTCATGCAGTGTGTGTGTGCTTGCAGTGTGTGCACACATGTGCAGCATGTGTGTATTGTGTACACAGCATTTTCAGCATGTGTAGCATATAACATGTGTGTAGCACGTGTAGAGTATGCATGCATGGCATGTATGCAGTGTGCTGTGTATGTGTAGTGTGGGTGTGGCTTGTGTGCAGTGTGAATGCGGGATAGGTGAAAATGTTACCCTCTGATTTGCAGTGGAAATGCTCATCTGAAAGGTTTATTTCCTGTCTAGTGTCCTTATGAACTAATCAGTAAGTCATGATTGTAATTACAGCCTCCCACAGGATTATTTTCTAACAGGGCTGCTGCTGGGAAGAAAAAAGATTTGGGGGGCAGGCAGTGCTGTGTGTGTGTGTGTGTGTGTGTGTGAGTGTGTGTGTGTGTGTGTGTGTGTGTGTGTGTGTGTGTGTGTGTGTATGTGTACCCAGCAGGCCCCTGCACAGGATGCATCTGACCCAGTTGTGATGGTAACTCAGGGGCCTCACACTGTGTACTTTATAAACACTTTCATTTGATTATCCTAGTTAATCTTCCCAAGGACACGAGCAGAAAATGGACTCATTTAAGATATTCAACATAGGAAACAACACAATGACCAACTTGAGATTCAGTGAGGTCAGTTATTTTGTCTGAGGTTACAAAGCTCCAAAGAGTGGAGACTACAGGGAGCCATCAGGTCCAGGGGTTTAACGATTCTTTCAAACTTCCATTTTAAGTACTATATCCTATTTTCATAGGATCCAGAAATTTTACTCCTTGATCTACCCCAAGATGACAAATACTTATGCCCACAAAAGAACTTGTTCATCAATATTCACAGCAGTATTCTTCATAGCAACCTCAAGGTGGAAAGAGCCTAAATGCTTGTGGACTCATGAGTGACAAACTGTGATGTGGTTTATCTACAGAATGGAATGTGGTATTATTCTGTGTAAAGGCGCGCAGCACCGAGTCATGCCACTACAAGGATGAAACTGGAAACTTAAACAGGCAGACACACATGGCCATATATTTTCTGATTCCATTTTTGTGAAATATAAACACACCAAACAGATTTAAAGGACAGGAAGAAGGTCAGTCTTGCTAGGACCTGGAGGTGGCAGAGTGAACTGTCCTAATAGCCATGTGGCTGACTGATTTTGTGGAGATAACTATGTTCTGGGGTTACAGTTGTGATGGCTGTTTACATTGGTATAGGAATGGTACTTGAAGAAAAGAAATTCAGAGATGCAACCGAAAAGCTGTATTCCTCCCATGCAGCTGAAGTCTTTTCCTCTTTGCCTTGCTGTCGGAGCAGCATCTGAGTTGAGAAGTGGCTCTTTAAAAAGGCAGAGGCCTTACCTGAGCCACTGGCCATGCGTACCCTGGAGTTTTGGTTTAATGAGGTTTTGCTTCTCTCTAGTTGTGCAGGGCATCACTCAACACTAAAGAAAGGCTGCTGGAAACCTAGTGTGGTGACACACATCTGTAGTTCCAGCATTTTGGAAGGCTGAGGCAGGCGGAGCACAAGCCAGAAAACTTAGCAACTAGACCCTACTTCAGTAAGAATGTTGTAGAAAGCTCTGGGATGTAGCTCAGAGGGAAGACCTGGGTTCAATCCCGAGTACTAGAAGAAAGAAAGGAAGGAAGTGAAGGAAGGAGGGAGGGAAGGAAAGAAAAAGGCAGGAAGGCAGGCAGGAAGGAAGGCAGGCAGGAAGGAAAAGCTAACTCTCCAGGAGGAGCAG
>PVIR01026396.1:0-23633 GCA_004026965.1 Petromus typicus | reverse complement strand
CTTTGCTGGAATAGTAAGACCACTTGGTGGCCAAGTAACCCTTTCATAGTTACTGAGATGCTCTCCTTCATGGGCAGGGGATGCGTGGTCACCCCAAAAGATGGATGTGAAAACTGAGGCCGTGTCCTTTTACAGCTTGCTGATGGTGAGCCAGGCAAGGCCTCCACCAGACAGGAGCGTCTTCCTGCCTCACCCAAGCTTCTTAGGTCACTGACTCGGAGCTGCTTTAGACGCCAGCTTAAGTCTTAATCTGTTCCTGTGTCAGGGCTGTGAATTGTGGCCCGGGGTTGGCAGGGGAGCCAGGATAAGCAGATCTGACTTCTAATCTGCTTCACCCAGCAAGTCCAGAGAGCTGCCAAGCTAAGGGAGTGTGGCTGCGCTCCCACCACGCCCCCATCCGCCAGCCTGAGCAGCTGTCCTCTCGCCCCTCCACACCGGCACGCACCCCTCCCTCCTCCCGGAGCGCCCCCCCCCCGCAGGGGTGGGGTCCCAGGAGGATGTGAGCCCAGGGACAGGCCGGGTGTTTTTCTTCCTCGGCCCTGTCCATTGTGTGTGCTGGAGGCAGACTCCACAGAGCTGGGGAAAGTTTCGGGGGGGGGGGGGGACTGGGCCACTATGAATGGCTGAAGCTTTTCAAGAACTCTTTGGCCAGGACAGCCTAGAAAGAAGAATGCAGACACTTTCAGCTCTCTGGGGCCAGCTGTGAGGCTGTAAGTAAGTCCCAGGGCACGGACCGACTGTGGTCTACCAAGCCTACCATGCAGCCTGGGCCTGGCACCATGGGGGGCTTGGGAAATCGAGCTGGAGGAGCCCGAGGGAGGGGCCAGTGCATGCCCAGCCAGGTGGTCAGGAAGCCAGAATGGCACTATCTCATGTAGGATGCCTGAGCCCGCGTCTTGGATGGCTCACACCTGAGGATGGGAAAGGAACCCATCACCTTTAAAAGCTGCCCTGAATTCATCCCAGAAGAAGTGAAAATGGAAACTCAGGACTGTTGTGAAGCGGCTCTGTGTTTACCATGGGCTGGTGATGCTCGGGGTCCTGATCAAATCTCTCACCACCAGGCCAGTGCCCCCGGCACTTCCTCTAGTGCCAGGTGCTTTGGACACTGCTCAGATGTTGACTGGATCTTCTTCCAGATGAGCTCACAGCACAGCCAGTGAACTTGTGCAGTGCCTCGTTTCTTCTGGTCCCCTCACACGTTGGGAGCCTTCCACACCACACTGCTGCTTGTGGCAGAGCTGGGATTCGAACTCACATCTGGGACCCTCCAAAGTCTACATCCCACAGCAGAGATCCCATACATTCTGTGTGTGCGTAAGACTTGGCCGGCTGCTGGCTGAGTGCAGATTCCCAGGCCCGCCCCTTCTCCTCTATTCTAATCCTGTACGTGGGCTGGAAGATCCAGTACTGGGCCGGGGATTTAGCTCAGTGGTTCTGGCGCCTGTCTTGCAAGCGCAAGGGCCCGGGTTGGATCCCCAGTAACCACATACAATACTGGGTGTGGAGACTCACGCCCAGCAGCAACCAGTACCACATACCACAGTGCCGGGCGTGGTGGCTCACGCCTGTAATCCCAGCACTCGGGAGGCAGAGGCAGGAGGATTGCTGTGATGTGAGTTGGAGGCTGAGCTCAGGGCCAGCCTGAACCACAAAGCGAGACCCTGCCTCAAAAAACCTAAAAAATTGGCCGGGGAGTTAGCTCAGTGGTTCCGGCACCTGTCTCGCAAGCGCAAGGACCCGGGTTCGATTCCCCGGTAACCACATAACAATACTGGGTGTGGAGACCCACACCCAGCAGCAACCAGTACCACATACCACAGTGCCGGGCGTGGTGGCTCATGCCTGTCATCCCAGCACTCGGGAGGCAGAGGCAGGAGGATTGCTGTGATATGAGTTTGAGGCTGAGCTCAGGGCCAGCCTGAACCACAAAGCGAGACCCTGTCTCCAAAAACTTAAAAAAAAAAAAAAAAGAACCAGTACTGTCACCACGTTACACCTCTGAAGTGACGGGGTCACAGGTTGAGAAGTGCTGTGTGGAGAGTTCAAGGCCTTCGCCAGAGAGCAGCAGCCTAGTCAGGAGCCACGGCAGTTCCCGTTCCTGCCAGACCTCGGGAGGTGACCCCGGAGGAGAAGATGAAAACAGCCACAGAAATCCCTCCCTGTGCTTCCAAGAGGAGGGACTGAGCCATGAAATCTGGAATAAAGGCCCCTCATCCAACCAGAGACGTTTAGGGGCCTGCCACCAGTCAGGGCCAGAACAGACGCTTGCGTGATGGGGTGTGGGCCTTGACTTTCTGACAGTTTGCTGAGAACTCACAGCCCGGGGCCTCAGCCAGGCCTCAGGGTCACAGCAGTGTCAGAGATTTTTTTTTTTTTTTTTTGAGACAGGGTCTTGGTTTGTAGTTCAGGGTGGCCCTGAGCTCAGCCTCCAACTCACATCATAGCAATCCTCCTGCCTCTGCCTCCTGAGTGCTGGGATGACAGGCGTGAGCCACCACGCCCGGCACTGTGGTATGTGGTACTGATTACTGCTGGGCGTGAGTCTCCATGCCCAGTATGGAATGTGCTCACCGGGGATCAAACCCGGGCCCTTGCGCTTGCAAGACAGGCGCCAGAACCACTGAACTAACTCCCCGGCCCTAGTGTCAGAGTTTTAAGAGCTCTCCTCTCAGCCTCACCGCTGTCCTCTGAGTGCGGGTTGCAGTGCGCTGGGGCTACCCTGGAAGCTCACTGTGGCTAACGGGTTTCCAGGCAACGGCAGTACAGGCCTCCCAGCAGCCCCCTCAGGTCAGACCCTTCATCTGTTGGGGTTGAGGGCCAGAGTGCTGGCCCTGGACTCAGGTGGGTGGCACAGGGCAGCCTCAGAATGCCAGGGTCACACTGTGACTTGCAAGACTGAGGGCAGGACAGCCTTATGATTGGAAACGTGGACTCTGGGTTATAAGGTTCAAATTCAGGGCTACTTCCCCACCTCTGTGCCTTAGGTTCCTGTACCATACAATAGAAACATAATCAATATCACAATCAACCCACTTCCTTGGCCCAGGGAAAGCACTCACGAGATGTTTGCTACATTCTCAAGGTATATGAGCCCCGCATGCTTACTAATGAAGGGTCTCCAGTGTGGGGAAGTCCTTTAACATCCCCGCCTGTGTCAGTTCGGGAGGCGCCTGTCATGTCCAAAGCTGGCCCTGCTGCCCTGACCTGGAGGTGACCCCGGAATGGAGATGAAATCCGAGTCCTCAGCTGTGGTCTCTGTCCTTGGTAAGCCCCCTGGAGTAGGGCTCAGGAAGAAGCTTCTGCGGCTGCCGGATTAGGGCAGCGTCTCGATTTGAGTCGTAAGCCGGGTTCCCACTTCCTTCTGCTCAGCTTCTTTGTACGTTGAGGGCAGACCCCGGAGAGAGACGGGGCTGGGCCAGGTGGTGAATCACTGGGCCTCGTTGCCCTGACCTCTCTGCCTGCTCTGTTCTCCCCTGTGCTCCACGGAGAGGCCAGGAACCCACCAGTCCTCCACATTGGGGCGGCCCCGCTGCAGGCACCCTGGCTTCTCCTCTTGCCCCTCTTCCCTCGGAATGAGGAGTGGAAGTGAGGAGGGCCCTGGGAGGAGTGTGGAGGTCTCCTGGGCCCACTTCCTCCAAGGGACACGAAGAAGGGCAGAGCAGCCCCCCAGGGAGCCCCTCACGCCCAGACTGGGCCACGGTGGGAAGACGCAGCTCCATGAAGGCCACCGCTAAGCGGCTGGGGTGCGGCCGGGTGTAAAGAGCGTGCTCACCACACACAAAGCCCTGGCTCCACCCCCTGACACCCCTAAAGGGAAACACTCCAAGCAGAGGGCCCCAGCAGGTGGAAACAAGGCTGGCAGCCATGTCAGGCAGAACACCAAGATCACACACTGGGCGCTCTGCCGGACGGAAAGGAGACACCCAGTGAAGCGAGGCCTGCAGCCAGCTCTCCCACGCGGCAGGTTCATCTGCCAGAGAGGGAGGAAGCCATCAGGGGCGGCCATCTGGCCCACCTGGGGGCCAAGGCTCACACGGCCAGCCTGCCGGGTGCACACTCAGGTGGCACCTAGACCCATGGTAAGGAAGTGGGTGATACTTGGGCATTGATGCTGTCAGCAAGAGATGGACAGTGAAGTAGGATTGAATTTCTGCTGGATCAGCCCTGCTCGGGCACAAAAACACTGTCACAGGGAGGCTGGAGAACAGTGGTGAGGAGACTGCATAGCAAGACCCTCAAAGAGAAGATGCCAGGGGCTGGGGATTTAGCTCAGTGATTCTGGCGCCTGTCCTGCAAGCACAAGGACCCAGGTTCAATCCCTCAGTAACCACGTACAACACTGGGTGTGGAGACTCACCCCAGCAGCAACCAGTACCACATACCACAGTGCCGGGCGTGGTGGCTCACACCTGTAATCCCAGCACTCGGGAGGCAGAGGCAGGAGGATTGCTGTGATGTGAGTTTGAGGCTGAGCTCAGGGCCAGCCTGAACCACAAAATGAGACCCTGTCTCAAAAAAGAAAAAAAAAAAAATAGAGAAGATTCCAGGGACGTTATGCATACACAGAAAGGGGAATGTCTATTATCTTCTACTCTTTTATACAAATATTATGTAAATCATTGCCATTCATTATGTCCTTCCATTTTTACTTAATCTTAGATATTATTTCTTATCAATTTATACATTTTTCTCACTTTTATAACTATATAATACTCCACTATACAAATGAATGTACTTTAGTTTACTGGATATGTCCCCACCAATAGTCATTGGGGTTGTCTGCAAACTTACATCTTTGTAAACAGCGCTGAAAGTAATACAATCTGTGCTCATGTCATTTCACACACGTACAAGTCTGTTTGCCGGTAATTCCCTGGACTCGGACCTGTGGCTTAAGAGCATATGTGCCTGACACTGTGATGGGTTTCCTTGTGGCCCTCTGCACAGCCGTAGGCCAAGGCAGCTGACAGCCATGGCTGTGAGTCCCAGGAAGGCGTGCGACTTAGTATGCCGGCATTTGGAGGTGAGGACACCGAGTGCCCCAACAAAGGTGACCGAGAAGCCACGTCTGACATGAAGAACCAGGCAAAGATGCAGATGAAGCAAGAACAGGGAGCAGAGCAGGAAGGGTGGCACTTCCTGTCAGACAGGGGCACTTCCGGGGCTGAGGAAACTCTGCCGAGTCTGGGAGAAATCTTCATTCTGAAAAGGAGAAGACACACCAGGGAGCGGGGATTTGCATTCGAGGAGCAACCATTCGATCCACATCTTTGTCTTTTCCCTTCTCTGACCCCACTAGGAAGGCAGTAAAAGTGGACAGAAGTATATTCCTGTAACGATGAAGAAGACAGGGGATAGAGGCAAACCGCTGATAAACATTTTTTGCAAATATTTGAAAATGGAAACAGAAAAGGGTAACTGACAAAACAAGAGACAAGTGGGCCCAGATGGGGCAGCTGACAAGGCCACACTGTGACCCCTGGCCTCCTAAACCTGCAGAGAATGCTGCTGGGTCTAGAAGAAGCCAGGGCACCAAAAGGGTCGAGGAGAGGTGGGCTGACCGCATCACACTGAACAGCCAGTTGATTGATCCCCAAGCACCACACAGGGCGGTCAGTGATCCAGGCCGGACTGGACGCAATGGCCCGAGGGGACTTTCCTCTCTACTGCATAGGGTGCCCGCCCCATGTTGGTTCCCTGCCCAGATGAAATTAAATCTGCCAGTTGGCTAGCCTGGCTCTCTCTTAAATATGAAAAGGAAAAGATCATCAAGCGTTTGAAAAAAGCCTTTAACATGGAAAATAAAGAAAAGTCAGAATGGAAGAATGTATAAAAAATAGAAACAAGCCAGGAATAAACTTTTCTTTTCCACTGTCCACATGCCTATAAACCCAGCACTCAGGAGGCTGAGGCAGGTGGATCACTGCAAGTTTGAGGCCAGTCTGACTTCAATTTCTTGTACCCTTAAAAAGAGAGAGAGAGAGAGAGAGAGAGTGAGTTCAAGACCAGTCTGGACTACATAGCAAGATCATGTCTCAAAAAACAAATGAATACATGCCTGCCTGGCTAGTGTGTTGTCCTGAGTTTGATTCCTAGTACCAGAACAACAAAAATGAATGAAAAAATGAAAGAAAGGAAAAAGAAATAATTTAGAAAAGAAAAAAAATTCAAGACTCAGGGAAGGCAGGGACAAGGCCCACTGATGGCCAGATAGAGAGAGGTGGCACCGCGCAGCCCTCACAAGCGCAGGGCCTGCCCCTTGGCTGTGGGGCCATGACCGCGGATGACCCGATCCCATAGCTGCTGGGTCTCAGCCACCACGTCCTCAAAGTGCCCTGTGTGAAGCTTGGGAAACCCCATTTCTTCGAGCTGCAGAGCTCCTGGGAGCGGGGAACCCTGAACTTGGCTGGCTTGGGCCTCAGTCCCACGCTCTTTGCTCCTCTGCTGTTTGTTCTGCATTCTTGTTCTGCAGGACAGACCCGATATACCGGCCACATGAAGCCTGGCCACCTTGAGTCCTGGCCCCCTGGCTCCAGGACTTCCCACAGAGCAGCATACCGTCTTGGGGACAGCTGGTGACAGAGATGCGGGCAGCAACTGCAAAGCATCGTCTCAAAGTCACTTAGGGAAACTGAGCACCAGCAGACCAGGCAGACTGTCTGCACTCTGTGCCTCTCTGAGGAAAGTAGCTTCATTGCTTTAATTGGCTACAGAAAAAGAACTGTTTTTATTACATTTTTATTTTATGTTTTGAGATGAGATCTTATTTATGTTGCTGGGCTGGTCTTGGACTTCTGGGTTCCAATGATCCTTCTGAACTACAGGTACCACCGTGGGCTGGGAAAGTTTTAAATAATTGGTATCATCGGAGAAATCTGAGAAATAACAAATGTCAGTGAGAAAATGACATTGGCTCATAGTGAGAACAGAGCAGAAAGGGGGAGAGGGAAAGGCAGGGGAAGGAGGAGGAGAAAATACAAAAGCAATTCAAAACTTTATGAAAAAATAGAAAAGGAAACTAATAACAAGACATTGTGTAGCTCAGCAATAAGTACTAGTTGTACTGTCACAACATGTAAACACTATGATCAGATTTAAGCTTTTAGAACCAACCTCTAGGCAAAGCACAGAAGACTTGACTGCAATTAGAAAATGAGAATACGATATCTTCAACATTGAGGAAGCATTCAGATGCCAGAAGCTGGCACGGAAGGCCCTTGCACCCACTGCAAGACAGGCGCCAGAACCACTGAGCTAACTCCCCGGCCCCCTGGTCTCCCTTATTTTTAACCATGAGCATGAATTAGTTCCATGTAGGAAAACTTATGTGCATCACACGACAGAGGAGAAGATAGATGGTGACAGCTCTTGGGGCTGCAGATGAGTCTGGGGGCTGGAATCAGACACCAGGTCACAAAAGGCTTCACAGGTAGGACAGAAAAACAAGCCAGATACATCATGGGGACACCAGGCATGAGCTCATGTTCTCATTTTTTTCAAGGAGATAGAAGTTATTTCTGGAAACTATAAACCAAGTGGCTCAATATAGAATTCTGACAGAATTCTAGCACAGATTATTAAACAGATGGCTTGGGAGTGCTTTGTGATTTATTTTTATTTATACTCTGCCTCATTCCAAAAAGAGGCGCTTTGTGGTGGCTTATGGAAATATGTACAACAAGACAAAAAATTAGCAACGAAATGGTCTCAAAAAAGCTAAATGAGAAGTTACTGCATGATGCAAAAACCCCTCTTAAGTATAAGCCAGGAAGAACTACAAAGACTAGCACATGGATGTCACAGCTGCATAATTCATAACAGCCAAACAGTGAAAACCCAAATGTCTATCAACCAATAATCGGTTCCACACAGTGTGGTACATCCATGCAATGGAATATTATTCAGCTATGAAAAGGAATGAGGGGGGTGTTGATACTTAGCACAACACTGGATAAACATTGGAAAAATCATGTGGAGTGGAAGAAGCTAAATGTCACATTTCCTATGGCTGCATTTGTGCAAAATCTCCAGAACACGCGAATCACAGATACAGAAGGTCAGGCGAGGGGAAGAGGGGGTGGAGAGTGAGCACGAACAGTAGGGAGTTTGTTTTTAGGGTGACAAGAGTGTTCTTGGATCAGTAGTGGGAAGGAACATAAAAATCTGGAAAATATACTAAAACCCACTAGATTTTACACTTTTTTTTTTTTGAGACAGGGTCTCGCTTTGTAGTTTAGGTTGGCCCTGAGCTCAGCCTCAAACTCACATCACAGCAATCCTCCTGCCTCTGCCTCCCGAGTGCTGGGATGACAGGCGTGAGCCACCACGCCCGGCACTGTGGTACGTGGTACTGGTTGCTGTTGTGCGTGAGTCTCCACACCCAGTATTGTATGTGTTTACCAAAGATCGAACCCGGGTTCCTATAGCTTGCAAGACAGGCACCGGAACCACTGAGCTAAATCCCCGGCCCTAGATTTTACACTTTGAAAATATGAATTAAAGAAGGGAAAAACAGTATTTGAAAAGAGAGAATGGAAGGGAAAATGGAAACAAAGTTTTTAAAACTAGAGAGAGGAAGAAGGGTTGCAGGGAGGGGAGAGGAAAGGGGAAAAAAATTTAAGACATTATGTACAGGTGCAAATTCTTTATGATGAATGTGGTCATTACATATGATAAATGTGTACTAATAAAAATAAATATTTTTTAAAAATAAATAAAAGTGTGAATTGTTGTATGTGAATTGGAAGGAGAAGGTGAAGAAAGGAAGATGAATAGGACAGACGATAAAGAAGAAACAAGTGGATACAAAGTGAGAGTATTGTAAAATTCCACAAACGTAAGTGACTTTGACCAGGAGCTCTCCACAGTGACCAAAAGCTGAGAAATGGAGCCCAGCGTCCGAAGTAACACCAACAAGGACATGAGAACAGGCTGCCCGAGGCGGTCTCAACTTTATCTGATGCCGGTGCTCCATAGACCGCTCTCCCAGGCACTCAGTAAAGAGGAACCTATTGACTACATGCCCTGCGGCTCCAGGAGCAAGTGCCACTGTCTTTGACTCAGGGACACTCTGATCCCAAGCATAACTGGACGAAGGCAGTTAATGTCTACGGGACCTGCAAGCCGTTCTCTGGGAGGTCAACGTGAGTCCTCTGGAACCTTGTTCTCCAGCCCCACGGTCACAAACCCTGGGCGCATTTGCAGGAAACCAGCTCAGAACTCTGCCAATCAGACATGCTTCTCAAGGTTTCCAAATAGTTCCAGCATACAGTGAAGTCTTAGGACTCCTGATGACATAGACAAATTGTACATCATTCATGGATTCTTCCATAAATATGTTCCTTCTCTCTGAGTTCTGTGAACTTGGATGGATGTGGTTAAACACGTCTCAGAGCTGCTAATATCTTCCGTATAACTGCATGTGCAGGGCAGGTGTTGTGCCAGGCCTGTCCCGGGATGTGAGGATGACTGTGTGACCCAGCTTCCATCCTGAATGTGCAATGTGGATGGCTCTGCTGGCCACCGCAAGGAAGGGCAGTGAGTGAGAGTGTCACCCGCTAGCATGGGTTCCTGGCTGTGTGTCAGACCTGAGCCGGTTCTTCAGCTGTTTCTGTATTACTGACCATCGCCACCACCATCAGTCGTTTATCCTTATTCTCAGGACCTTCTACATTTGAGACACCAGGATGTTATCACCAGCTGATGTTCAAGTCCCATAGCAGCCGTGAAGCGGCAGAGTGTGGCTCTTTCAGGATGAACAGCCCTGAGTGTGGGATGCTCGTACCTGTCAGCGTTAGTGTTTACGGTCTTCCCCACACGCAGAGCAGCTGCTGCCAGGCCTCAGGACCCTTTCTAGCCACTGCAGTGGTCACTCCAGTGACTGGCCATGGCTCTCTGCACTCCATGGCTGCTAAGTGGCTTCAGTGTCACTGGTGCAAGCTGCTGACTGCTTTTGGTGCCAAAAAATTTTGATGCTGGTGTACCAGCTAGTTATGAATCATGAATAAACAAAAACAATGACCCCCAAAGGAGGTTTTATTAGAACATATGCTGTAGCATAAGGGGGAACAGTGCAGGGCCTGACCTGCTCAGGAGATGGAGAGGTTGCTTATATAGGAAACATGCAGGCTTATGCATCCATAGTGCTGGGCGTCCTGTTTGGCCCTAGGTGTAAAATAGCTCCTTGCAGACCTGATGCGGGGGGGGGGAGGCTCCTCTGGACTGGGGGGGTCATCCCAAGGGGCTACAGGATGGAGTCACTGGGAGCAGGTCCATGGCCAGAGCTTGCTGCAGCCAAAGCAAAAGTCTCTCAGAGAAGTCAACATGCTGCGCTGTTCCTGGGTTTCCTGAGGAAGAAAATTAAAAAGTACCTCTTGGGCGGCATTTGGGCTCTTCCTGTGGTCTCCAAGTGTGGAAGGGACACAAGGTGAGCACCTGGACAGTGACTCCCAGCAGAAGGAATCTTTTTTTTTTAAGGTTTTTTTGAGACAGGGTCTCGCTTTGTGGTTCACCGGAACCACTGAGCTAACTCCCCGGCCCAGCAGAAGGAATCTTACTTGAGCCCCAGAAAGTTAATAAGGAAAAGGCAGTTGGGAGAATGTGTTCGATGTCATCTTCAGTGACTTGGATGACATCTAGGACAGGTGTGTGCCACCTGGCCTGGCTTATTTGAACAGACACACCTGTCCTCCCAGCACCTGGGAGGCAGAGGCAGGAGGACTACAAAGCGCTGAAGGCCAGACTAGACTACATATTGAGTTCAAGGCAAGCATGAACTACATGATGAGCATGATGAATCTGTCTCAAAAAATAATTTATGAGGGGCCGGGGATTTAGCTCGGTGATTCCAGCGTCTGTTTTGCAAGCGCAAGAACCCGGGTTCAATCCCCGGTAACCACATACCTATACTGGGTGTGGAGACTCACACCCAGCAGCAACCAGTACCACATACCACAGTGCCGGGCGTGGTGGCTCACGCCTGTAATCCCAGCACTCGGGAGGCAGAGTCAGGAGGATTGCTGTGACGAGTTTGAGGCTGAGCTCAGGGCCAGTCTGAACCACAAAGCGAGACCCTGTCTCAAAAAACCTAAAAATAAATAAATAAATAATAATAATAATAATTTATGAAAACTACAAATAGAACTACTCTATGGTTTAGCTGTTTCATTACTGGATATATATCCAAAGGAGAGGAAACTAGTAAGTGCAGAGACATTTACATATGTTTACTGAGGCACTATCACATAGTCAATCTGAGTTTCCATTCACAGACAAATAAACAAAGTACAGTAAACACATGTGCTAGGGTATGTTTGGCTATAAAAAATGAAATCTTGGCATTTGTGGCAACTTGAATGGAACGGGAGGACATTATGTTCTGCAAAATAAGTCAGGCACAGAAAGACACTGGACATTCTCATGTATAAGTGGGAAATAAAAAGGCAATCTGAAGCCAAAACTCAGGGATCAGTTCTAGTAACTGAAAAGAAAAAAATCCCTGGTATAGAAATACAGAGTGGAGCAATGATTGTCAGAAGTTGAGGGTATGAATGGATGGGAAGGAAAGAGGCTGGTTAACAGCTGGTGGGAGGAATAACTCCAGTTTTCCGTAGCGTAGCAATGACGCTGCATGACGGACCCACAGGGAGATTCTAGGCTCCAGTGTACACAGGGAGCAAAAAGTAGCAAGTGTGCATCCAACGGTAAAAGAAAAGCGGCAACATTTATGCTAGGTAATAAGAAGAAGTGTTCAGGTGAGGGGAGTCTGTGCCAGTGGAAATAAGAACGCGGCACGAACAGAAAAGTGGTGTCAGGACCACAGGAAAATACAAAGGACATGAGTCGATCAGGCTTTTGGAGTTTGAAAGAGAAGCACCCAACCAGGGTGCTTTCAAGGTATGTGCCTTTCTCAGAATACACTGTGGTTAAATTATACGTGAGATCTAGTACACAGGTGTAAACCTTGAACAAGGGCTGAGAGGAGAAAAGTTTACCTGAAGGTCAGGCCAATAGGCTGTATATGCTCTGGCCTGGACCTATACGGATTTCTCTGGACCTTAGTTATTTTATTTTTGTTTCTTGAAGACAATGGAAAGGAAAAATAACCCTGAGATATTGTCCAAATTCAGGTGGATGTAGAGAGAGTGGTCTTCCAGGCCTAACTATGCTACCTGTACTATTCTCCTGAGTGACCTGGTCCCCCGAAAAGTACATGCTAGACCCACTGAGCTGAATCCCCGATCCTCCCCCAAATCTTTAAGAGCTGCTGAAGGAAGAAGGTCTATTTTCTATAGCTACTTCCTCTTGGATACAAGCCCTGGCTCTCCCTCCCCAGAGACCCAGGAACTCTTGCCCCATTTGAGCCGTGTTCCTCCTCTGGAACTTTTTGGTGAGCCGCGGACGTGAAGGCAGGTTTTCCATTTGTTTTTTGTTTTTTGGTACTGGAGAGAGAACTCAGGACCTGGCACAGTGCCACTGAGCTAAATCGCCGACTCAGAAGGTAAGTTTTGATCTTGGGCTTAGGCCATCCCCAAGAGTTTAATGTCTGTCAAGTAAGAAAAAATAAATTTGACTCAGAGATTAAGTGTGTAAGATCCAAACAGTAAGGTTTCCAAAACCATTCATAAAGCTCATGTCCACGATGGTGGCCAAGGCCGCCAGTTCCAATCTGGTCGCACGGTCCTGACTCTGATGGTCCCTGGTGGGTCTTAGAAGCACGGTCAGCCAGCTTCTGTACTATATCCTTCCTTATTTCAACTGGCTGATAGAGGAACTGTATTCTTCTTTTTCTTCCCCTCCTCTTCTTTTTCTTTTCTTCCTCTTCTTCTCCTTCCTCTCCTTGCTCTTCTTCTACTTCTTCTTTTTCTTCTTCCTCTTCTTTTCTCAAAACCAGGGATTGAACTCAGGCCCTGTGCTTCCAAGGTAGGCATGGTACCACTTGAGCTAGTTCCACCAGCTGCCGGAAGTTCAACTGCCAGAGTGGCCCAGAGGAGGAAATGTGTCTCTTCCAGGGATGGGTGTGGGGTGCATCAGTATCATGGAAATCTTCCAACTGGCGGTTCAGAGTGGGACAAAGCAAGCTGACCCACAGCAACTTTGGAATGGAACGAAAGCTCACCCTCATAGCTGGGAACTAGAACTGAATAAGACAGCCCATCCTCACAGAGCAAGAAAATTTGTTGTCTCTACATCTAGAGTCCCTGGGGGCTGCTGCTGGGATGGGTATGTGCGAGTGCGCAGAAGCCAGGCCAGCTGCCTCAGGCGCAAGTATTTCTCCCTGGTGGCCTCCGTGGCGGTAGATGACTTCATCTCTCTCCCGGAACAGGGTATCCCTCCACCCAGGCCAAGGCGCTCCCTTGTCCTGACAAGGTTTGGGGGCTTTACAGGGCCTGCCTTGGCCCAGCCCCCATCTCACATGCACTGGGAGGGCAGCCTCTTTCTCTCACATTTGTCCATCATCTTCACTTTGGTTATTACAGACTGAGTATGCCACATGAGCCGAGTGACTTATCCCAGCCTGTGGCCCTGCTGGAGTCTCTGGAGCTGCCTCCTAACATCTGGAGTTGACTGATGAACAAGATACTGTCCTAGGAGAATCTGACTTTCTCTGGACTGCAAGTCTACATTAGTGTATTTACAAAGTACCTCTTCAAGCCGAGGTTGGAAAGCATTTTTGGGAAAGCTGATAGTCCTGAACTTGCTGTAGGTTAAGGGCACCCCTGGTAACCCCCCGTTAGCTTTTCCAGGCTGTGTTATAATCTCATTCCAGTCCTCTTGAAGTCCAAACGATGCATCAGATGGCTGACTATCCTCAGGGGAAGCGTGAAGGCTTCATCACTAGCCTGTCTTGCAGCTCTTACAGTCCTTTTTCTTTTTATTGCTGTCCTGAAAGAAAACAGGATGAACTGAACCAGCTCACCGGGTTGGATCAAAAGCCATTGTTAAGGTGTGCGAGCCATCAGCAGACTTTTCAGAGACCTCCAGACCCACCAGATATGGAACACCTATAATGAAAACAGGGACTACAGGAGTCAGGTGGGATGGACAAGGTATACCCTAAAATGGGTATTGTGGGCAGGAGGAACTGTGGACATCTGACAGGCCCACCCCTGGGGCAACCCTCAGCCTGTTTGTGGGGACCTTACAGGGCATCTCCCCGAGTTTTCCAAGCCTTTTGGCCCCAGGGTGGGACCAGATAGGGGTGAACCCTTGGGATTTGGTCACAGAGCCTAACAGTCTCTCCCAGTCAGTTCCCACATGAGAGTCTGACAAGGTGTTCTCCGGGCCTCTGATCCTGTCCAGGCACTGTCAAGGTGGCCCCTGGAAAAACTGGCTCCCTGGGGGCTGGAAGTATCTGGCCTGTGGGCACCAGTGCCATCTCCAATACTCGGAGTTCGGAGCTGGAGTGTGCTAGAGGCTGGACTCCTTGAGCCAATGATAAAATCACCTGATGTCACAGGACGCCGGTCAAAAGAGAGATAGTAGTGCTTTCTTCAACAGCTCTCTCAAAACTTGCTAATTTTCCTGTATTTTTGCCAGATCAAGCCACAAAAACAACACTGTGTCCAGTGACAGGTGCCACGTTCATTGAAACAAGGACATAAACTTGAGGCCAAGATGACCATAGTGAAAGCAAAACCAAGTAGACCAGCACAGAGAGAGTGGTACTGGAAACATGACTCCATGAAGGAGCAGCGACAGATCCCCTCTGGGACTCTTTGTCGAGCAGCTGCCTGTGTCACCTCTGCAGCAGCTGCTGGGGTGGGAGCTACACTTTCCAAACATCATGAGCCTGTCCTGTTCTCAGAACAAATCGTTCACTTAATGCCTAAACATCTATGTGCGTTTTGTGGTTTTTGTTTTAGTTTTCTGCAGTAGTAAAGACTGAAGCTGGGGCCTTTGAATTGAACTACACCCCTGCCCTTTTCATTTTTAAATGTGAGACCTGGTCTTGCTAAGTCACTAACCTGCCCAGCCTGGGCCTGACTTCACAGTCTTCCGTCCTTAGCCTCCCAAAGTGCTGGGATTACAGGAGTGCGCCACTGTGTCCGGCCTGGCAATATATGTGAGCTTAACCTCAATCAGAAAAGTAAACAAAACATTACTGTACATCACAGGGCTTGGTGATGGGTAACTAAGAAAGAGTGGTCAGAATCTAGAGAAAAAAGAAGACAGGGAAGCTGCGCTGCTCAGAGCGGAGGCCCTGCGGGCTGTGTTGGGCGCCACCATTAGAAAAGGTCCCTGACATTACTCCAGAAAGAGGACTGGCTGGTGGAAGCCGAGATGATGATGCTGGGAACAAGAACATAGAGTGTTTGCAAACAGTGAAGGGCTCTCTGTAGAAAGGAAATTAAGCTGCTTCTTTATAGCTCTAAAACACTAATTCTCAAATCTTAGCTGCCTCTGAATCCCTGGAGAACGTTAAAATGCAAATTACAGAGCCTCACTCCCAGAATTTCTGACTTGGCAGGGCTGGGGCGAGACCTGGAAGCTGCAGGTCTCGCCAGTTCTCAGAACAGCCTCTTGCCTTGGGGCAGGGTACGCTTTGCCAGCCCCTCCTTCGTGTGCAGAAAGCAGGCCAGCCGTCGTGCTGCTGCTACTAATAAGAGTCATGAGAAATGAAGGCAAAGCACCTGCCAGCTCCCGTACTGCTTTCTGTCGACATGTTAGTGTGAGGGAACTAGGGTACCCCCACTTTAGAGAGGTGCACCCCAAGAATCAGTTTCCCTCGGGACTCACCACAGGCCTCGAGTGTGTTTGGGCTGAGGCTGAGCAGCTTGCTGCAGGGATCCTGAAGTGGTGTGCCCTTGGCGAGAGGAGGTGGCACTAGATAATCTCCACGACTCTGATGCTCTCAGAGGCTGGCTGCAGGGGGCACTGTAAATACCAGGTGCTTCGCAACAACTCCCCATGCTGTTTGTAGCCACTGTCTAACTCTAAGATGCTTCTGGGTCACCTCACCGCCCCTGGTTCCTCCTGTCTTCCTCAGCACCTGCAGGGACCTCTCCCTTGACCTTCTGAAAGGCTGTGTCCTGAGATCCTCAGATATTTGGTGAAGGAGGCTCACCACAAACACACCCACCGCTGCTTTGTTTGTCCTCACGAATGGTCCAGTGGTGAGGATATCCAGTCCTCAGCACCGAGCTAGCCGCCGCCCACCCCATGCCAACCTCATGCAGAACCTGCCGATCCACTCTGCGCTCGCTGGCCAGCAGGGCAGTAATGTGGCTGAGAAGACAAAATCCAGAGGGGAAGGAGTGGCCTCATGTCCCAGAGCTATCTGAGCAATTGCAGGGTATGCATGATCACCTTGAACTAGAGATGTCACTCTCCTGCTCCTCCTGCCTCCTGACAGGCCTGACTATCGGCCTGGAGACCACAGGGCCCTGGGTACGGGAGGCAAACCCGTGGTCTCCTAGAGGATGCTGCCAACCAAGATAACTGTCCACACCCCAGTGACTCCCCTGTAGGCTAGGAATAATTATATCTTTCTCTTTGTACACTTTTTAATTTAATGCTTTCAATTCTAACAGAGACAATACATCCTGTGTATTGTACAAATGAAGAAATTTCTGTAGCTGTGATACGTGTGTATATTTTTGGAATATAGCTTGTTCACGGACAATGGGAGACCAGCCCTAGGTCTATCGCTTATCAGCTTCCACAGCTCAGGATTTCAAACTAGTACAGTCTCTCACCAAGGAGCCAGAAATCAGGGAACCCAGCAGTGGACAAAGCCCATGGCCCTCGCCTTGGAAGAGGGTCAGTAGACAGATACTGATCCCTGACATGTTGAGAGTGAAGAAGGTCAGTAGGCATGTAGCCAATAGCTAGAGAACCCCTCACTTCTATTGACCTCGGAGCAGGGATTTAGCCATACAGCCTTTGGGGTCTTGGACTGGTTGCAGAGTCTGGGACAGTCAGAGATAAATTCCTTCCTATTTAAAATGAAAGATCAGAGAGTAGTTCAGGAACCATGCAAGGTTGTTTTGCTTTGTTCTGTTTTTTCAGTGCCAGGGTGGGACCCAGGGCCTTGTGCTATGCCACTGAACTGCACCACCAACCCCCGTCCCATGACCACAAAGTGCCCATCTCAGAGCCCAGGGCCTTGAGCCTGCTGGCAGCCCCTCCCCCGTGGAGCTACAGCCCTGGCCCAAAGAATAGACATTTGATTGCACAGCAGGAAGGAAAACCAGGGCAGCCTCTGCCCTTGGGGAACTTGTTTTAATTGGGAGATAAGATATGTAAATGTAAAACCAGGAATGACTGTAAAGATTTTGTGCAAATAATCTCTATTCAACAGCTATTTACCCAGGGCTTGCTGTTGGTCTTCTGGTTCTGTGATGTGGGGTGGTGGGTATGGATGGAACAGGGATAAACAGTCTCAGCTCTATGGAAGTCAAGGTGTAGCTGGGAGTCCGGGTGCGGGAGGAGGAGCTGTTGCCGGATTTGACAGCAGATGCCTAGAGACGTGTGGGCTGAGAAGCAGATCAGAGCCTTGGACACCACAGTTTTCAAAGAATTTATCTGGGGAATGTGAATTTAAAAAAAAAAAGAATGAAAAGTAACTTTTAAAGAATATTTTAAGACAGAGTTGGGGCATCCTGGGGGCCACGGCCTAGCTGTCCTTTCTGTCTAGGAAAATGAATTCCTAAACTGACCCAGAAATGACAGAAATGAGAACCTTTGAACAGGATCAAGGCCTGCAAAACTATTAACACCTTTTACTGGTGTGACAAGCCTCACAAATGACCACTGAACTTTACACCTAGAACCCCGTGGTCACCACGAGTAGCCCAGAAGTACAGGACAGCCCTTCTCCAGTCACACTTCCTCCATGTAACTTGTGGAAGTTCCTCTGCCCTCAGTTTCCCCTGCCAAAGAGGCGTCCCACATAGGTGAGTTTGTCGGAGCGCTCATGTAGAGCGGTCTGATAATGGATCTCCCAAATTGCAATTCTCAGACTCCCAGTAAAGTTATTTTGCTTTTACAGTTTCGGGTTTTAAATTGATGAGAAAGAGGTGGACAGTGTGTGATGTTGGGAAACAGAAGAGGTGGAGAGAGAGAAAAACTACATCAGACTTTTTCCCAGACTGTCTTCCAGGTCCAGTTCCTGTGCCACTTCCTGCTTGCGGCCTTCCCAGGCTGAACCCGAGCCACCCCTCCCCCAGCTCTCAGACCTTCCCATTGCAGAGCATAGCTCATTCCTGCGCTGATTTCTTAGGGCCAACACCCAAGAGATCTTGGACTATAAAGGGATTGGGTACTGTACTCACAGTGCAGTGCCTTCCATCGTTTCTATTCCTTATGACCTTATTGCAGTATAACTTACACACACTAAAATGCAGAAATCTCAAGTATACAGAATAGTACATTTTTACATATGTTTATATGTGGGTAATGTAGGAGTGAAGGGAGATTTTCCTCTGTCCTCTAAAGTTTGCCGGAATAAACTGACAAAGATTAAATAGGAAGCTGCGAGGGTGGCGCAGCCCTGTGATTCCAGCTACTTAGGAGGCAAAGGCAGGAGGATTGTGAGTTTGAAGTCAGACTGAGAGATTTAAGGAGACTGTCTCAAAATGTTGTACAAGGGCTGGAGATGTAGCTCAGCACTTCCTGGGTCCAACCCTTAGTATTGAAAACAATTTTCAAATAAGAGGGAAGATGTATAAATTTACTAACATGTAAAAAGGGGAAAGGAGCCCACCACGGGAGTGTGATAACCCTACAGGGGAGAAGGAGATGAAGCACAGAGACTGCTTTAAACTATTTCGAGGGTTTGAACGACGGCTGGGGTAATAGATGGTCCTGAATATGGTCTCTCGGGGTTTGAATGACATTATCTTGCCATGGAAGTCCAACCCCATGTGCGACATTTATCAGTCTCCTTTTCTGAGCCAGATGATGAGATTTCAGGCTAAGGATGGATGGCACCTGAGTTGCCCTCTGCCGTCCAGCCCTAATGCTGATAAAGGAATTCCTCAGTGCCCAGTCCATGTGCCTGAGGGAAGCAGGTAAGAAAGGTCTCGGGGAGGCCTGGTGTGTAGCTCAGGGGTGAAGTACATGCTGCATGCTCAGCATGCTGAGGCCTGGGTTCAGGCACCTAAATCAACAAATAAGTATGTAAGAAAAGATGAGGAAGGTTACAAGAAGCTTAATTCTAAAAAAAAAAAAAAATTATTTTTTTGGAGACAGGGTCTTGCTTTGTAGTTCAGTCTGGCCCTGAGCTCAGCCTCAAACTCACAGCAATCCTCCTGCCTCTGCTTCCTGAGTGCTGGGGACATTGTGGTATGTGGCACTGATTGCTAGTGGGCATGACTCTCCAGGCCCAGTATTGTTGTATGTGGTTACTGGGGATCCCTGGGCCCTTGGGCTTGCAAGGCAGGAGCCAGAACCACTGAACAAAATTCCTGGGCCCAGAAGCTTAGTTCTAAACTTGCTTTTAAGCTTTTCATTTTCTTTCCATCAATGTGCTCAGCATGGCCCCCACCTGAACTGCAATATTTTAAGAATATTGTTCTCTGAGTCCCCACACTCAGCACCCAGATCAAACCATCAGTGCTGCTCATATCCTGGACACAGTGGGCTGCCTCTCTGTGCCCGGTCATTGTCATTGTGGCAGAAAAACTGAGCTACTGCCAGGATGTACCAGGGCGACGTCAAGCAAAATATGAAAGAACTTCCAGTGTTCCAGCAGGAGAAGCAGACACGGGGTGAGGCCATCACACACATGAAAACAGAGTAGCATGTGGGTCCCATGTGGGCCTTGGGGAGCAGCTGCAGGGAGAGACATTTCAGACTGGCACAGCATGCTTCCTGCCGCCAGAGCTGATTCAGCTGGACGCCCGTCCTCACAAAAGGCGAGTGAGGACCAGGGTATCACTTAAGAACAGGACCGATGAGTGTTTAACACCAACTGTGGATAAGAGAAAGGGGATGCAGCTAGAAGCTGGTCTCCCAACTTTGAGCTTCTGCGGCTTTGGAATTCTGTGACAGTAACAAAGAGGACTCAAAAAGGCAATGATGGTCTCTTTCTCCAGAGGGTAACTTTGCACCTCCTTACAAGCACTGTGCAGGCCTCCCCTCACCACCACCCACTGTGTCCTTGTCAGCCCTTGCACAGGGACCTGGAGCTGTGCCCTGGGGCTCACAGTCCAGGGTGTGATGATGAAGCAGACACCGCCAGCTCTAAGACAGGGCCAGCTGAGCAGAGCGAGTTGACAGCGCCCATCAGACCCGCCTGAGTCCTTTTGGCCCTAGGCACCCTGGAAAAACGTAAGGTCAGTCAGGAGCCAGAAGAACCCAGCGGCCCTGGGAAAGGGCAGCCTGGTTGTCAGTGAAGTTCTTGGAAGGGCAGCCGGCTGGAGCCTGAGTGACACTGAGGCTGAAGCAGCCTTAAACCATGAAGCTCAAGACTTTTCCAGCAAAACTGTACCAGACATTTTTATTTTCTCTCCTCCTCCTCCTCCCTCCCTCCCTCCCTCCTTTCTTCCCTCCTCTTCTCCTTCGCTCTCTAGAGGATCGCTCACAATCCCTCCTGGGACTTCCCCCAGGTGACTTCCCTGCCTTCTCCGCAGCTCGCCTCACGGGGAAGGAGAGATGGGGTCTGGACCCAGCCTCGAGGTCCTCCTGCTTCTCACACCTGCAGAGATGGGGGCTGCGAGGGCCGGCTCAGCCCCTTCCGGAGCTCCGGTGCAGGGGATGCCAAGTTTGGGGGGGGGGGTTCCTTCTGGAGAGCCGTGGAAGCCATGAGCACTCTCCTGAGAGTCTGGGATTTTGCTTTCTGTGAAGTCCATCCGCTGAGCGCTGGGCTCCGGGGTGCAGACCACAGGGAGGTGTGGGCAGGTGTCTATGAGCCAACCGGCGGCCCGCGCCGCGCTCCCCGCCACTCCTGTCTGAGGGCGGGTCCCGGCCGCCCCGCCCCGCCCCGCCCTCCCGCGCCGCTGGCCTCGGCCCGCGGCCTCCCACGGGTGGCGCTGCACTCACTCGGCCCGGCTCCTCCCAGCCAGCAGCCGAGCCCTCCCGCCCGCGGAGGCCATGGGCTGCGACGGCCGCGTGTCCGAGCTGCTCCGCCGCCACCTGCAGCCCACGCTCACCTACTGGAGCGTCTTCTTCAGCTTCGGCCTCTGCATCGCCTTCCTGGGGCCCACGCTGCTGGACCTGCGCTGCCAGACGCATAGCTCGCTGCCCCAGATCTCCTGGGTCTTCTTCTCGCAGCAGCTTTGCCTCTTGCTGGGTAGCGCCCTCGGGGGCATCTTCAAGAGGACGTGAGTTCGGCCCCCACTTCTCCCACCCCCACCCCGGCAATGCCGCTGCCCCCACCCAGCTTTCCCCGGAAAAACTCTCTCGGGGACTGAAGGTGACTTCTGAATTATTTATTTGGCTTCCCTCACTCTGCGAGAGGGTAAAACCAGTTCCCACCGCTCCCCACCTCCACCCTTGCAGCACACAGGCGGCCGCAGGCTGTGGAGTTTGCAGAGGTGGGGGCCCCTCTGGCACAGCCGTCCAAGGTTTGTTGTAGCCTGGCTGCCGGGGTCGGAATTGGCAGCGAGGTGGAAAGGGTGGGACGTGCTGGGAGCCAAGGCTGTCTTGTGGTTTGACCAGGGGCCCGTGGGTGGCTCCACTCTGCTTGCTCCTTATCAGTGACACGGACTGTCCCTTTGTCCAGATGGCCACAGGCAGGTGGGTCCTGTGAGGTTCTGCCCTGAGGGAGTCAGCACAGGTTCTTCTGTCTCAGAGACGCAGGACCTTATGGTTCATGCCAGTCGGGGCGCAGAGCCTGCCATCCCTAGTTGGGTCAGGTGCGCCCTGGTGCTAGGCGCCCTCCAGCCATGTGACTCCCCCGGCCTCTGCTGAAGGACAGAGCTCTGGGTTCTCCTTGGCATGATGCCCAGTGATTCCCCTTTCGATACCACTGCAGAGCCTTGTTCCCGGCTCCCTGGACAAGACCACTCTGCAGCCTCAGTGTGGGGAGAGGGTGACTTGTGCCCCGAGGCTGCTGCAGGTCCCAGCCCCAGGCAGAGTGTTTCCTGGGTGGCAGGGATCGAGCAAGCACCTGGCCTGGCGACAGAACTACTGCTGGGCCCTCCCAGGGGAGCTCCTGGGCCAAGGCCTCATGCGCTCTGGCACACCCTAGAGGGCTCAGAATTCTGGGTGTTCATCTGCTCCCCGCCTCACCAGTGGATGGAGAGAAGCCCAGAGGGACCCCGGGTAGAGAGTAGTGTCCTGACTTCTCCAAGGCCCCCTGTAACCCAGAGGATTTTCTGGCCAGCCACCCTCCTGTGCACAGCCGTGTCTGTGAGTCTGGAATGGGGTCCAGTGGGCAGCAGACAGAAAATCAGAAGGGAAAGCTTGAGATCCACTGTGCCTCGAGACCCGCCTCAACGACGACGAGGCGAGTGATTCTCAGTACCATCGAACGGCATCTTGTGTGTTGTGTTCTTCAGACCTATAGAAGTTCTCTTACCTGGAACTTTTAAGGTAGTGAAAAGCAAACAGGAAGGAGAGTTCCAGGTTGACAGGTTGGCAGGCTTGGCTGTGCACAGTGGGCAGAGATGGACGCCCAGCTGGGCCGCCTCTTCCTGCTGGCTTTGTGCCTCTCTCTGGGTTCTGCGTAGGCAGCAGAGAGGGTCCTGTAGCAGGAAACTGGCTCCCAGAAAAGAAAAATGATAAAACTAACAAGAATAACTATGGTGTGCGCTCCCTCTCAACCAGGCACTATTCTTAGTACTTGGTTGCATCAACCCCTTGCAGCTTTGCCGCAGCCCTGCAGAGTAGCCTGGTAGCTCCTTTTTATACTTGAGGAAGCTAGGGCACTGAGACGTTAAGATATTAGCCCTGTATCACACAGTTCTAAGAAGAGACCTGGCTGGGAAGGAAGCTGGACATTTGTCCCCAGAACTGATACCTTGGCTGTGGCTCTTGCTGTGTGAGTAGCCAGACTCCACTGTGCAGATGGGCAGGGGCAGGAGGAGGCAAGTGACCCAGTGACAGCAGTGGCTGGGCCTCCGCGCTTCCTGTTAGGACTCTCCAGGTGGGTGGTCTGTTTGGTGGGTGGCTCCAAACTTTAGAGTGAAAAAACTCTTCCCGCTGGTGAACAGCAAAGTGGGCTTCCCAAGGAAATGGGGAATGCCTGCGCAGGGGTGACCCTGAGTGTGGGCAGCAGTGTCCCATCACCTGTGAGCTCTGAGTACAGCCCCCAACCCCAGACAGACAGAGTCCTACCAGCGTGTTGCCAGCTTCAGGAGCTCACTGCCACAGCTTGCCTATCTGCTGACATGTTAATCCCCCTGCTCGTAAATGCTTTTCGGCTTACATGATTACCAGCCGGTGTGCCAGGCTGGCATCCTGAGTGAGGGCTTAACAAATCTTCAAGAGCCAGCTGTTGCGAGGGTGTGGGGGGCGTGCCAGATGACACATGCAGAGAGTTGGGCAGGGCCTTTCTCTAGGGTTCTGCTCAAGCCCCACCCACTGTTGTGTCCAAACCAAATCTAGTCCGTAGGGGGAGGGGGCCTCTGACGCTTCTATAGGGTGGGGTGGGCGGAGGGCAGCGTACAGGAGCTCAGATGTGAGAGTGGGTGGGTGTATGGAGGACCTGTACCCTCCCTCTGCTCAGAGTAGCAACTCCTCTG
>PVIR01026395.1:0-23953 GCA_004026965.1 Petromus typicus | reverse complement strand
TTGACTACCCTGAGTCCACCTGCAGAATCCAGGACAGTGTCCCAAGAGCCATCTTCTGGCCACCTCGGCTCTCCTTGGCCTGCAGGATAACATGTCACGGGCTCCAGGGATTGGCATGTCGGTGTCTCTGGAAGGCGAGCATCCTCTGCCTGGCAAGGCACCCATGATATGTTGCAGCTGAAATACTCAGCACAAAGTATTTTCCTTTGGGTTAGGAACAAGGCACGGGAAAGTGATTGACAAGCTGGACTCTTAACGAACTAAAACTTTGGCTTTTTGGGAGACAACTCAGGAAAGGGTAAGGAAATACAGAGTGAATGCTCTTGGTACATGATCAGACAAAGGGCTCATTGCACAATACCCAAGGAATGCCAGGAAAGGTGGGGCATGCCTGGAACCCCAGTGCTCTAGAAGCTGAAGCAGGAGGACTACCCACGTTCAAGGCCAGCCTGAGCTGCACAGTGAGTTCAAGGTTAGCCTGAAGAAAAATAATACCTGAGGAATTCACATAGCTCAGAGCTAAGGAAACAATCACGTTCTGTTTGGCTTTGTTCTGCTTTTGGTACTAGGGATTCAACTCAGGGCCTGTGCACTGAGCTACATCCCAGGCTTTTTTTTTTTAAATTAAGTTAACTGAACATTTTAGGTGGAACTTATGATCATGTTCACCATTAAGAATTTGAACCTGTAGGGCCGGGGATTTAGCTCAGTGGTTCCGGTGCCTGTCTTGCAAGTGCAAGGAGCCAGGTTTGATCCCTAGTTAACCACATACTATACTGGGCATGGAGACTCATGCCCAGCAGCAATCAGTACCACATACCACTGTGCCGGGCGTGGTGGCTCACGCCTGTAATCCCAGCACTCGTGAGGCAGAGGCAGGAGGATTGCTGTGATGTGAGTTGGAGGCTGAGCTCAGGGCCAGCCTGAACTACAAAGCGAGACCCTGTCTCAAAAAAAAAAAAAAGAATTTGAACCTGTATATGATATGTATTGATTCTTATTTTTTTCTCTCCCCTCTTTTCATCTGACTCCCCCTATATATATAAGCTTTGTTTCCATTTCTCTTTCTTACTTTCAATTTTTTTTTTTTTGAGACAAGGTCTCACTTTGTAGTTCAGGTTGGTCCTGAACTCAGCCTGGAACTCAGCAATCCACCTGCCTCTGCCTCCCAAGTGCTGGGACTACAGGCATGAACCATCATGCCCAACACTGTGGTATGTGGTACTGATTGCTGGTGAACATGAGTCACCTTGCGTGGTATTGTTGTATGTGGTTACCAGGGATCGAACTTGGGACCTTGCACTTGCAAGGCAGGCGCCGGAACCACTGATCCAAATCCTCAGCCCTTACCTTCAATTTTTTTCTTTCTCTTCTTTCCTTTCCCTTGTCCCCCACCAGTTTCCCCTTCTCCTTTTAACATTTTCTCCTTATTCCACAATATCTATTACACCTTTTAGTCCTCATTTACATTTTCAGTTTCTCTCACCAGAGAAATGATTTGATGTTTACACATGTGTCCTATTTATTTCATTTATGAGTATGACACTAAAGGGTATCCATTTAGCTATAAATGTCTTAAGTTGACCTTTCTTTATGGCTGCATAGTACTCCTTTTTTTTAAAGTACATTTTTATCCAGTCACCAGTTGATGGGTCTTTGTGCTGTTTCCAAGATTTAACTATTACAAATTGTGCTGCTATGAACATGGGTGCACATGTGTCACTGTGGTCTGATGCTTCCAGTCCTCTCAGGAGCACACCCAGCAGGGAAACAGCAGGCTCAAATGCGACCTCTACTCCTAGTTTTTTGAGGAATGTCCACATACGTCTCCACAGCAGCTGCAGCAGCCTACACTCCCACCTGCAGTGGAGAGTTCTCCCCACAGCCCCACCAGCATTTGTTGTTGATTGACTTCTTGATAGTGGCCATTCTTTCTGGAGTCAGGTGGAATTTTTTATCTTGAGACAAGACTTCCTATATCAGTAGTTTGCCCAGTCTGGGCTCAAACTTGTGATCTTCCCGGCTCAGGCTCCCAGAGTGCGGGAATTACTGACGTGGCACGACACTCGGCTGACAAACTATAACTCAAGCAGACTCAAGTAATGCTGCGAGAGAGTGGGTGGACAGACGTGTGCAGTCAGCGTAGGAAAGGTGTTCAGCGCCACTAGTCTGCCAGGAAACGCAAGTCAGAGCCCCGCTGGTGCCTGCACTCCAGCACTCTGGGAGGCTGAGCTTGCAAACGCCAGAGCCTGGGGAGACCTGACTCAAAACAGAGACAGAAAAGGGCTAGGCTATGTCACTCAGCATAAAAGCCTTGCTTTCAAGCCTCAGGACCTCAGAAAACAACCCATCAGATAAAAGGAAAACTGGAGTCCGGCACCACCTCCCTCCCGCTAGAACCACTATCCTAGACTCTGAACAGGGCTGGCAGGACCAGGGCTGGTGAAGACGTGGGCACTGGAAGTCCTCACACATTGTGGGGGGGATAAGCAAGCACCCAGGAGAGTGCATGGCAGCTTCTGTGAACCTGGCCGCATTCTCCACACTGCGGAATGTTTTTCTCCAGTAAGAGAGGGGTGAAACACTGATCTGTAATCAACACAGATGAGTCCTTAAAACACTGTGCTCAGTGAAAGAAACCAGACACAAAAGGCCACATAATGATGATTCCACCTGTGCAAACAGCCCCCAAAGAGGCAAAGCCGTGGAGGCAGCAGGTGGGTGACTGCCAGGGTCTGGGTTGGGCGGGGGTCTCTTTGGAGTGATGAGAGTTTCCTGGAATTGCAGAATGGCAATGGCTGCAGGTAAGTCAGTACCCTAAAAGTGGGCAGATTATGCATGTGCGAATTTTGAAAAAATGAAATATTCAGCAGTTGCTGGGACCAGATGCTCCTCCTCCAAGTGTTTACAAGAGGAAAAGTGAAGGCACCTGCTGCCCCAGACTCATCGCCGATGCTCAGAGAACCTTTACCAGCATCGTCAAGCCTGGACCCTCTTGTGCCCACACTCTAGGGACTGAGAAAGCCACTGTGAGGGTATATGGAAAAGGCCTCTTGAGAGGGAACCTCCGGGGGCACTGCAGCTGGACAAAGCTCAAAATTATGGCCCAGGGCTGCAGATTTAGCTCAGGGATTCTGGTGTCTGCCTTGCAAGCTCATGCCCCCAAGTTCGATCCCCAACTTGGACTTCCCAACCACAAACAACAATGCCAGGCGTGGTGACTCACGCCCACCAGCAATCAGTACCACACACTGCAATGCTGGGCGTGGTGGCTCTCGCCTGTGAGCCCAGCACTCAGGAGGCAGAGGCAGGAGGATTGCTGTGTGTTCAAGGCTGAGTTCCGGTCCAGCATGAACTACAAAGTGAGACCCCGTCTCAAAAAAAGAAAAAACAAATCTTGGCCCAGAGGAAAGAGGCCAGGCCTGACAGGTCATACCTGGGGCTCACTCATGAGAAACACGAGCCCCATCCCTGGGTGGTGCTTCCGGGACTGGATGGCCTCTTGGTCACTGCACATGCACGGAGCAGACGCACTCTCTTTTGTGCACACTGTCCCAGTAAGAAAATTGTTAAGGACTCCCCCAAGTGTAAGCTTTATCGTCACCACAGACCCCCGACCATCCTCAGTCCTGAGAGACCACAGTTCCCACAATGGACACTTGAGCAGCTGCAGGACAACAGCATTGGCTGGGCATGACAGTGCATGCCTGTCATCTCAGCACTGGAGCTAAAGCAGGAAGACAGCCTCGAGTTCAAGGCCAGCCTGCGCTATACAGTGGGCTCAAGGCCAGCCTGAGCTGCATTTCATGACCTGTCTTAAAAACCAAAAATTTTTCAAAACAGAAAGAAGACAGCACATCCTGCCCTCACCTGCCCCTGCCGACCCCCATGACAGGTGTGCTCACGTCACATGCTTTCCCACACGAACATGCGCCACACGGGCCCCAGGCCCTCATCTCCAAGCCAGAGCCAGATCGCTACAGTTCCAGAGGCTGAGGGGAGCTGCCAGTGTGACACGGTGGGGAGTCCAGGGGCTGTGCCCGATCCTTCGTCACCTTGTCGGGGTACCCGTGGGCTGGGGACATCCCTCTGACTGGGCACAGCCTGTCTGATCTTCCTAAAGGAGAGAGACTCAGTGTGCAGCTGTGCACCCACCTCCTCTCCCACTCTCGGCCTCTGCTTGGCTCAGCACAGGAGCCCCTTATCCAGTCCCCCCCCCCCAAGCCCCAGAGCAGTAGCCACGGTTCAGGGTGTCCAGCCTGGGGTACCTCCCCTTACCCAAGACGGACACAGGGAGCTCAGGGTCACCCCTCGATCTGGAGTAGACTGTGACCAGGGGTTCACATGAGACAGTGGGTCCCCACCACCATGCCCCCTCCTGACCTCTGAGCCCCACACCTGGGGGTCTGGGGAGTGGAAGGCTGAGGACAAGGCATCCAGGGAGACAAAGGGACCACTTTTCCATCAGCCTGGCATATCATTGACACCAGCTGTCCCTAGAGCTGCCCTTCCTGTCTCAGCTTCCTGCTGCCACCCAGCTTCTGCCCCGTGCACCCTATACTTTTCAGCACCCGCCCAGACTGTGGTCCCCAGGGAGGTCACTCAGCCCCATGCAAGTCTGACATAAACTGCGGGCCATGTGAACAAACCCCAGCCATCCTGTGCCTCCCCAGCACTCCTCCTGGGGCTGACTGCCTCCCCGCCGGTCTCACCACAGGACAGCCTCCAGCCTGACCTCAGCTCTCAGACCGGACAGTGCGCAGCCCCTGGGGAGGGGAGCTCTGGCAGGACACACTCAGAACCTCGCACCCCAGAGGCTCTCCACATTAATCAACCTTGACTTGGTTTTCAATTAGTGCAGAGGAAGTGGGGATTTATTGATCTGCTCTGTATCTCCACTTATATTTAATGCATCTATTGCCCACATTCTATATCAAGAACAACTGCCAATCAGCCTATCCAAGCCCCAGGGAGCAGGGTTTTATTTTCCTTCCCTCTCGATCGATATGAGATTAAGTTGCTATGTAGCTTTTCATTGGATGGGCACGTTTGCTGTGTTTAACAGGGAAACCCGAGGGGGGGCCTCAGCGCTGTGTACAAGTGCTTTTACTCCCACTGGCCAAAAATAAAGTGTTCATCCCACTCTGCACACCTGAGTGCACCCCAGGCACCCTCACACACACCTGCAGGTGCACACACATACACTCATACGTTCACACACGTGTAAAGGAACAAAGTCACACGTCCATGCTCACACATCTGTTTGCACACATGCAAACACAAATACTTCCATGTGTGCACACACTCACAGATAAACACATTACCATATGCAACTCCATGAGCATACATGTATCCCAAAGAGAAGCACAGTCCTGAGATGTCCTGGGAAGGCCGAGGGAGCTGCCTCGAGTGAGACAGAGCTGTGTCGTTTCCAGATTTGGGTCTCATGGAGCTGTTATGTCAGTAGTTGACTCAGCCTGATGCACCAGATCTCTTGATCCTGATGTGCACGGACATGCAAGAGTTAAGTGCTTTGATTTGGGGCAGAGGAGGGCTGGTGGTGGCAGAGGCCCCCCAAGCTTAGATTCTGGGGCTGTGGGCTCTCAGACTAGGCAGACTCAGAGGCTGGCAGGGGCAGGGCCAGGCTGCCAGAACGACCTGCCTCAAAGGAGCCCAGGGAAACGACCACCTTCGTTTCTTGGGAGACCTGTGGAGCTGGCCCCAGGGCCGTGACATGGGGACGCAGTGGCAGTGGCAGGGGTAGTGGGCCCTTGGGCAGAGGGATGGCAGCAGACGGAGTGGTGGTGGTCATGGTACCTATCTGGGGCTGCACCTCAGTGGTAAGCACTTCCGGGCACGCAGGAGCCACTGAGTCCAACACCCAGCACTCTCCAGGGACAAAAAATATACCAGCCACTCCAGAAATCCTCCTGCTCCAATGCTTACCATGTGCCCCCCCGAGTGTCGTCAGCGTCTCTGGTGCCAGCCCCGCCCTCTCCTGTTTCTGTTATTCTCCTATGAAGGAAATCTAGCATTGTCTCTAAGGCATTTACTGCCATTTTTCACAAACCTTCCCACCACAAGGCAAATAAAGATCCTCCCACATCTCCCTAGAAATTGGAACTGGGCTTTTCCCCAGCGTTCCCAACAGCCAGCAGACCTCGGCATGGGTCTGAGGCCCGAGTGCCAGGGGCTGCCTGCCCTGACAGCACCTCCAGCCTTGCAGGACACCCCATCCCTGGCAGCCCACATCCTCTCCCCAGACACGCCCACCCAGAGATGTGACAGCCAAGCCTCAACCCACCAGCACCACAGGGGTCAGCTCCAGTGGGTACCAGGCAGGCCTGCGCCCCTCTCACCCCTGAACTTGGGCAGCTGCTAAATTCCCAAGTGTGAAGTCCAAGTCGGTGAGACTGCCCGCCACTTTGCCCCAGAGTCTGTCTCCTCAGTGTCCACTAGACACTCATGAGGATGGGTCCAGAGCCAAGCTCAGCACTATCTCCATGGGACTCGGTCAGGGAGGGGTGGGGTGTCTGCAGATGGCCTCCTGGGGCTTCACCCCCACTGAGGATACCTGGACTCCACCAATCTATCCCAGCACTGTAGGTCCGACAGGCAGCTTGGCTTCCAGGGAAGCATCTGTCACCCCCCAAAGCCAGGCCAAGGGGTCCCTGGGCTGGGCTGAATCACAGCCAGCCATTGTCCTTCCTGCAGGGCAAGACTTGGAGTTAAGATCAACTTTGCTTCTTCCCCCGAGAAACCCGCCAGGGCTGAAGACAAGCCCTGGTCCCCTGGTGCCTGGGGTGGTGGCAGACAGGCTCCCTGGGAACAGGCAGACGGGCTCCCTGGCTGACGGGCACGGCACTGGAGATCCCGGGCTGACCTGCCTGGCCAGGGGAGTGTGCCACAGTCTCTGGAGTTACCTGGCAGGTGGGCCAGGACAGTGATGGGGCAGGGACGGCCCCCAGCTGGCTCCTCTTGCACACCACACACACATGCACACTCACGCATCCACATAGAAACCTATGCACACTCACGCACACATCACCACACGAAGATATTTCCACCCCGAAGCCTGTGGATTACTGGCTTGGGCTTTAGGGGAAAAAAGGGAAAGAAAGGGAAGAATTGCTAGGCAACCAGCCAGGGGTTGCTATGGCATTTTCGAGTGTGCAGCTGAGCCAATCAGAACTGACTTCAGGCAGGAGGAGGCAGGCTCAGGATGTCATGTCAGCTCAGAGGAAGAGGAGGCTCCACAGGCACGGAGCAGACGAGCCGAGGAGGACCTCCACCTCATAAATATTCATCAGGCTGATTGAGGCAAAGTCAATTAACTACTTGACAGCTTGATTTCTCCTAGTTCTTTTCTTCTCAGTTAACCGTTTGGCCTCCACAGGGCAGGGCTCCCGGTGCCCACAGGCCCGGGGAGTTCTCTTTATCAGAGCAGCTGGATTTTGCCTGTCACGGCCTGACCCTGCTTCCGGGCGCTGCTTGGCCCCGATTCTGCCCAACGCTTGCGGCCTGTGCAGGGAGAAGACTGAGGGTCCCCCCAAGAGGCCCAGCACAGAGCACAGAAAGAGGTTTCTGGAGGATGTCAGGGTGCAGAGGGCCTGGGACAGCACTGCGCATGTGGCCCCTGCTCCTTGGGACGGGGCTCTGCTCACACAGGTCAGGAAACACGAGTGAGAGCTGCTGGTCCATCGAAGAGTTCCCCGCCCTTGGCCACATGGCCCATGTCATGTGGTCAGACCAATGTGGGAGGCGTGAAGCTTAGGGCTGGGGCTCAGCTCGGCCAGATGCACAGCCAAGAAGCAGAGAAGAGTCTGCTTTGTCTGGTGAGGTCTGACAGGGTGACAGTGACTGTTCCAGGATGATGGTGGAATTCCATTCGCCCGTAATCAGGCACTTCTGCACAACACATCCAGAATTGTGTCTGCAGGCCTCGCAGTTAGAGTTAGTGTCCTGAGCAGTGTGGGGAAGAGACAGTGGGTGAAGGTCTTTTCTCCTCACACAAGTTGGGTGCAGGCCATGAAGGGGTCCCGTGGAAGGGCCCCAGGACTGAACTCTGCTGGCTTCTTGGGGAGCCCTCATTGTCAGAGTCCAGTCACTGGTGAGCTGATGTTTGACAAGGGTGCCTGCCTGGGACAGGCACACATGGGCACAGAGTTCCAGGTTCTTGGGTAACCCACAGGAAGAAGAAAGCTAAAGCTGTTCACGTCCTGGGCTCACGCAGGGTGGCACAGGCCAGGGCCCCACCCTGTCCATCTAGCCTTGGGGCCCGCTGCCCTGCCCTCCTGCTCCCCTTGCCTCGGCCCCAGAGGCTGGGGGAGCCATCGACAGAACTGAGATCCAGCCCACATCTCCCTGCTCTGCTCTGAAAGCCGGTGCCACCTTGCACCATCCTCGGCTTGTCTTCTCTCCCCTTGCTGGCCCGGACCTCCCACTGGGCCAGACTCGGCCAGCAGGGCGCGGCACTGTGAGCGGGTGAGGGAGAAGCACAGGCACTTCCCGCACATGCTGTGGATTCTTGATTCTAGACCAGGAAGCAAGGGACGGCTGAGGTCAAGAGGGGCACAGGAAGCTCGGCCCCAACCCCTCACCCACAGAGAGTGGACCTGGAGCTGCTGAGGCTCAGCCTCTTAGCAGATAAAGACGAGACTGAACTTCATGGAGAAGGTATGCTGTGTGACGGAGTCGCAGTGAGCTGCAGGCCATCTAGAGACCCTGGGCATGAAAATAGTCAGAAAAGTCAGATGGTTCCTCAAAAAGTAAACCACTACCACTGCAAGATGCAGACCCCCAAGAACTGGAACCCTGAGGCATGAGTAGCAGCACTGTCCCCAGCACAAAGGACAGAGCAGTCAGGTATCCAGGGACAGAGGAGTGATTGTACAAAACGTGGTCTGCACACACCCACACGTGTGCACGCACACACACCCCATCACACCCCACCCCCATCACCAGTCTGCACAGCAAAGAGCTGCTGACCGACATTATCCACAACCCTTCGCGGTGCTGAGGGAGTGAGCCAGGCACAAAAGACGAGTCCTGTACAGTCTGCCCACGCAAGGGCCCGGATCCGCAGACACACAGGGTGGACTTCCGGGGCTGGGAGACACATGGGAGTGGGTACCGGAGGGGTCCCCAGTGCTTTCCAGGGGTGATGGAAGAGATTTGAAATTAGGAATGGTGATGGTTGCATAATATTGATAATCTAATGTTACTGGATTGTACAGTGAGTGATAAGATTAATTATGGATTAATTGTATGTTTCATGGAAATAAAAGGTGGGGGAAGCTGCAAGTTTTGCTGGCTTCCGTGGCTCTACCCACCAGCTCTCAGCAACCGGCCCCACCCCGTGAGCCCTGTGTGCTGCCCATGGCTGACTGGTCCAGGGCAGCGGGAACGCAGCTACCCCGGAGGAGGCAGGAGATGGAGAGACAGTCACCCCTCCTGCATGCTCCGGCCTCACCTGGGCTGTGGGGGGGCCACCTTCCCTGAACAGGCAATGCCTTCCTTGGCGGATGGCCGTTGGACCCAAATGCCACACAGATAGCAGAGCAGGGTCCAGGGAAGAGGGCACCTTCTGCCCCTCGTGACATCCCGCATGGTGGGATGGAAGGGCAGCCGCTCCACACTCGCTTCCTTCCCACACCCTGTTCACCCTGCCTCTCAGTCCAGAGTCCCCGCTCACCAGCTGTCACCCATGGACAGAGCTGTCCCTCTCCCAGTGCCCGTTGTGTGCAGAGAGCCCCACGTTACAGCCACAGCCTGGCCTGGGGATCCATGGGCTCCATGTTGCCAACATGCTCTCCCTGCTGCCTTCCAGGCAGGACCAGGTCGGGCTGGTGTCCTGGAGGCGGACAGGCCATGACCATATGCATGCAGGTGGCCCATGGGCAGAGGGGACAGTCCCCTGCCAGGCCCGGTAGGCCCTTGGGACTGGTGGGGGCTCCCTGGTTACCTGAACCCCAGTTCTGACCCAGACGGCCACAGGCAGAGTGATCACTCCATCTTTGAACCTCAGTTTCCAAAGCAAGGGCACGCTGGGCGCCTCGCGGTTCAGCTCCTGGTCGCCACTCTGCCACCACCAGTAAAGACGACAGAGCGTGACTCTGCGAGCGCAGCCTGAGCACCTCCCAAGGGCCGTGCAAGCCCACCTCGAGCCTTGCCTAATCCCTCAAGACTCCGCCTGAGTCCCAGCTTGTGCCCTGGGTCTCGCCTGCATCCACATCCGAGTCTGGGTATGCTGCCCGCTGGCCCCCATGGCAGACCCTTCAGGCTGCTTCTCTGGACGCGGCCAGGCCAGGGTGGAGAGGCATGGCCATGGTGACCAGCGGGTGTGTGGGGACTCTGCTACTCACGCCCCGTACTTCTTCGTGCCCCTCTTAGGTGCTTGCCCACACCTAGACCACCCTTGACCCTCAGCCCAGGGGGTGGCCACCAAATCTGTCTGTCTGGGTTCTGTGCCAGTCACCGCCCACGTGGGTACCCACATTCTCCCTGCCCCTCTCCCAGTCCTAGAAGAAGCAAGTGTTGAGTGAGATCCAGCTGCTCCCAAACATGGTGGCTTCTGAGCAACCAAATGTCCCAGTGCTGTTGGTTCCGAAGCTGCCTCGTACTGGGATGTCCCTTTTATAGACCTGAAATCACCCCATTTCCTCCTCCTTCCGGGATGTGGTCCTGACCACGGCACTCCTAAGCTCTCTCACAAGCCCTCGGGAGGCAAGAGTTATACTCTGGCATTTCCAGGACAGGACAGAGGTCTGGACTCGCTCCGTGGGACATGCCCTCCAGAGCCCCAGGCTCTGCAGCCTGAACTAACGTTAGGGGAGAGCATGGAGGGCACAGGCGAAGGCAGGACGGGCAGGCCGGGGAGGCTGGTCCAGGGCTCCCAGCATGCCAGCGTATGTCCCTCACGGTACCTGGGGAGCAACCCCACCTACACAGCAAGGGGCCCTCCCTGAGAGACCCACTGTGGCAGAGAAGAGCCCCACTAACCCCGGAAGCAGTTTTCTTTCCTTTCCCTGCCCCCCTCTCTTTTCCCTCTGGGGACTGACGAGAGCCTTTCATGGACCCCAGCCCTTTTTGTATGTGATGTTTAAAACAGTGTCTCACTGACTCTCTGAGCTCAGCTGTGCTACCCTCCTGCCTCAGCCTCAAAGAGTGCTGGGGACGGGGCGGCGCTTGCTGCTCTGACCACGTGAGATTCGCGGCTGGTGGGGGCACACCCACCCGCCAGGCCCATGCTCATCAGAATTTCAGGCCACCTGCCCCACGGATGTGCCACGGGCCCAGCAGAGAGGGCAGGAAACAGTTAGTAATGCACTCCCAAGGTGGACGATGGCCAGTCCCCTGCCTTGTGGACAGAAGCTTAGTACCTGCCCCACACACCTTTGAGAGAGCCCAGCTCACTTGTCCCCCAGCCATGAAACCTATCACTGGCAGAGCCCAAAGAGCATCCTGAGGTCCCCTTCGCATAGGTCCTGCCCCTCAAGGTCTCTACAAAAGGCTCAGGTGGAGAGACCTACCGCCCCCCCCCCCCCGCCACCGCTGCCCAGCATTGCCGTAGTTTGCCTGAGGGAAGAAGGAAAGCAAAACCGGTGGCCTCCTAAAGACACTGACACAGCCAGAGCCCTCTGCAGAGTCCAGACACAGGACAGTGGCGGAGGGAGCAGCTGGGCTCTCTCATCATCTGCCACACCCGGAGGCCCCTGGGCGAGCTGGGCTTCGGCACAAAAGTGTCTCCAAGGCTTGGGGGGCACAATGGGAAGGTTTCCCCTTCCCAGTCTGCACCATGCTCAGCTGTGGGATCACACGTGCTCTGCTGAAGGTTCTAGACACAGAGTGGACAAGCGACTCCTTTCAGGTCTCAGAGCTGAAGTGGACATAGGGTGGGGAAGGGGATTCAAAACAGTCCCATCCCCTTTTGGGGGGGTTCCTGGGAGTTGGGTACCTGGAAGGACCCACATGCACTCTAGCAGCTCCACCTGCAGGGCTAGGGGGCAGGGCACCGCTCCTCTTCTTTGCTCATTGTTTTGAATGCTCTCCCATCCCTCCCTGGGCTGAGAGCCCCCAGAATCTGACCCTCATGGGGCATTAGCTCAGTGGTTCTGGCGCCTGTCTTGCAAGTGCAAGGACCCGGGTTCGATCCCCGGTAACCACATACCATACTGGGTGTGGAGACTCATCCCAGCAGCAACCAGCACCACATATACTACAGTGCTGGGCGTGGTGGCTCACGCCTGTAATCCCAGCACTCGGGAGGCAGAGGCAGGAGGATCGCTGTGATGTGAGTTTGAGGCTGAGCTCAGGGCCAGCCTGAACTACAAAGCGAGACCCTGTTTCAAAAAAAAAAGGAAAAAGAATCTGGCCCTCAGCCCTTAGGGCTCCACGCATCTCCCCTGCCTTTCAACATCACAGTGGGTCTTGCAAAGCTCTGGGCCAGGGCCTGGTTCTTGGGGCCCGTGAATTTAGTGATTCCTCTTGTTCTGCTCAAGCCAAGCCATCCTTCCCCATGCATTGGCTCTGAGCTGCTGCGAACAACACCCCAGCCCTTCGCAAGGCCCCTCATCATGGCCCCTGAGGAGCATTCTCACTGGATCCCTGAGGGTGGAGCTGAGGCAGCGCCTCCCAAAGCTCCTCCCACCTGCCCAGCTGCCTGGACTTCGCCACCACAAATCTCACACTGCTGTGCCTCCCTTCCCTCTATCCAGCCAAAAGAGGGGCCAGTCACTGGTCAGGAGCCAGGGAAGTCTCTCCTGGCCCACGGCCCCCCACCTTGCTCTGGAGGTAGGGGCACCTGCTGTTGGCACACTCCCTCCAGGTAAGGCTGGCAAGAAAGCTGTGGCACCTTCCAGATGAATAACAATTCAAAAAGGGGCCTGTACAAAGGGGTAAGCAGACGCAAGGAGCCCAGAGACAGAACAGCGTCGGGGGCTGACACAGCGGAGCTGCTGGGCCCTGCAGACTGGGGAGCAGGAGAGTAGCTCCCCCTGCTCCCTACTGGAAGGCAACTCACACCCTCTTCCTTCCTCTCTGCTGGTGCCCACCACAGTGACAGCCCACTGGCAACCAGAGGCTCCAAGCCCACCACAGAGTGGAGAGGAGGAGCCAGCCACACTGGACAGAACACAGCCAGCCTTGGCAGCCATGTACACTTCAAGAAAAATCTGTGTCTAAGACACCTTCCTAGGGAAGACAGCACCCAAATCTTGGACCAGTGGTGGAAGACGGAGTGGGGACCACAGTGCTTAGCTAAGTGGATATATCTGGACATGGCCTCTGTCCCTGTCCACCAGGTGCATCTCCCTCCACGGTCCGTGGGTCTCCCAGGCAAAGCAGGGTTCGCCCATGCTTAACCCACTGACATACCAGGTCATCTCCAGGAGGCAGGACAGATTAGAAAGAGTGTAATATGAAATCCAGTGTTTCATAGGAACCTTTTGTGCTGAAACTATGTGATTGTTTAAGTCCATGGAAGTCCCTGTGTCCACTATGGCCCCGAGCCCCTGGCCCCCAAGCTGCCAGGCCCCTGGGCAATAGGCCCCTCCCACCACCACTGCCCCTTGTGCCTGCTCTCCACTCTTTTTAAGTTAAATTCCTGTGCTAGAGAGAGCATTCTACTGTTAGTGGAAAATCACCATCACTTGCCCTAAATAAACAATACCCAAAATGGACGCAGTTATAACCAAATGGACCGTGAGCCTCTCTCTCCTCTCGAGGCCTCTGACAGCTCTGAGCCCAGCACCTGGCCTCATTCTCAAAACAAGGACATCTGTGAGCATCAGACAAGTGAAGATGAGACAGCACTGACAAGGCACACTGCACAGGTGTGTGGCCCGCTGCGGCTTGGCCTGGTCTCCCTTTGTCCCCTAGAGACAGTGTCAAGTGATAGATCCAGAGCTGCAGGCTCCTTCCCTGCAGCCGGCAACCACAGCTTCAGTGCACATCCCCGCACCCTGTCCGTCAGCCTTGGGGCTCCAGTTCTCACGAGGACCAGCACACTGTCCTTCTTGTCCTCGGCCAGCCCTGCTGCTCAGAACTCCCCCTCCCCCTCCCCTCTGCTGCAGAGGCTGAGTCCCAGCTGGATGCGGGGTGGGGTGTCCTGGGGCAGCCTCTGTGGCAGAGGTCCCATTTTTCCCTAGCACGGACCCCCACAGCTTTGGATTTACGGGCTACAAGGAACACTCCCAAGGAGGACGGTAGGAAAGTGTTTCTGGACCTAAAAGCCCTTCACACAGAAAAGGCAGCGGCAAACACCGGCTGGCCGAGTCTGAGCAGGTGCTCAGAGGTGCCGGGACACCAAAGGAGGGATACAAGATGCCCTGGGGGAGGGGTCAGCACCAGCAGCGCCCACATCCCACCTCTAGAGCTGGCCCGAAGTCTCGCCTGGGGGTCATGTCATGGGGTGGGGCTCCCTCTGGTGGGTCCTGAATTCTGGGGCCTTGCAGAATGGAGGGAGAAGGAGGGGAAAGGGGGGCACAGGGCTGGCCCTGCAGACCCCACCACGCCTCTGTGGAGGGAGGGGCTCCTTGGGGAGCAGGCAGCCTGAGCCCCCAGGAAGTGGGCAGGGCTACCTAGAGTGCCCAGCCCCCGCTCCCACCTAGAAGTAGGTCAGGAAATGGGCTGGGAGGCAAAAAGAACCAGGAAGAGCACTCTCGCCACCTTGCTGGAGGCTGGAGACCTAGGGGCTAGGCTGCCGCACTTGCTCAGCCCGGAGCTGAGCGCCCAGCTGGGGGAGGGGCTCGGGGGCTCCAAGGGCTCCGAGGCACAGGATCCTGACCTCTGCTCTGCAAGCACCGGTCTGGCTGCCCTGCTCCCAAAGCCTTGCAAGAGGGGCTCCGCAGGTCCTGGAGGAAGCCCAGGGAGCCAGAGGCTGCGCCACTTCCTGCGTGGCTCCGGGAGGACTGGCTTCCCCATGGGCGATCCCAGATCCCTAGAGGAAGCCAGCCCTGTCCTCTCTCCCAAGGAGAACCCTGTTCTCATGCTCTGGTGCCCCAGGCAGGGAGGAGTGAGAAGCTTCTCTCCAAAGACAACGCCCAATCGGGAAAGGGCATGGGGCTGCCCAGGGGGGACCCAGGGCTGGTGGGACAATCCTTTGGCTGAAAAATTGGTCCCTGAAGAACAAAAGATTGGTTCCCACCAAGGGCCAGGCACCCAGCACTCTGGGAGGGGTCAGCCTCAGGTGTGGTGCTCCTGCCACCCCAGCCCGGGCCTGCGGCTCACCTGGCCATCTTTGATGAGTGATCCCTGTCTTCAGCCTGGCAGCTCCAGCCAACCTGGTGGCATCCGAGGGACCCCAGACCGAGACACGCACATTCCGCCCCTGGGACTGTCATCTGAGGCCAGGCTGGGGAGGAGGAAGGGGCCATGGCCTCATTTCCATGTGGAGGGCCCCGGGCCCCAGGCCCCTGCCTGCCCAGCCTCTTTGTGCACGGCCAGCTCACAATTGGTGTCTTTGTGGTAGCCAGCTCCCGCCCTCAGCACTCAAGCATGGCAGGGGTCCCGCCCCCACCACCACAAAGGGCTAGGAGGAGCAAGGGGATCCACCCCTCCCATCCGCAGCTCTGCCACAGTGAGCTGGACCAGGCAGATCGAGCTAGAGGGACAAGCATCGTGGCATCTCCAGGTGGAGACCCCACCTCTAAGTGGGGGTGGGAGGGCTTCCCACCCGCTGACGGTGGGAAAGTGGCAGCCAGCAAAGCCTCCGTCCAGAGCACCTGGGAGAGGAGGGGAGCCCAGGGTGGCTTCAGTCTCCGGCTGGGGGAGGGCTGGCGCCCAGCAGGGCAGGCTGCCCCGGGGCAGGTTTGGAGCTTGGTGGGGCCCTCCAGGCTCTCCTCACCACCCAAGCTGGAGCTGAGAGGCTGTGGGAGGCTGAGCATCGGAGGCCCTGGCGCAGGTCTGGGCCCGGGCGCAGGCAGCCCCACTGGCCACTGGCCACGGCGGGTCCCTGCGTCTGGCCTTCAACCTCCTCCTCACCCGAACGCCCCAGACCGCCTCTACCATCCCCCCTCCCTCTCCAAAGAGAATGGGGTCAGGGGTCAGGAGGCTGTGAGCCAGAGGTTCCCAGATGTGGGCTTTGCCCCCCTTCTGGAGGAGCGACAGGGAGGGGTGGAGTGGGGTGACGAAGGGGCGGGCAGAGGGGCTCTCCGCGCCTCTGCAGAGCTGTTAATCCCGCTGTTCGCGGGCGCTTGGCCCTGGCGGAGGGGGCGTCCAACGCCCGGCCCTCCCTCCCCACCCTCCCAGGCCACCTGACCGTCTCCAAGTTGCCGGGAGGCGCTCAGGGCCTTTGTGCACGCGGAGGCGGCCGCCGGAACCCCGAGCCAGCCGGCCGGGCCGTGCCGCTTCACCCCTCCCCCCGCGTTCCCAGGAGCTGGCAAATAAATAAATCCACAAACACAAATTCGCCGCGTGCTCGGGAGACAGCGGCGTGACGGTGGCAGAGAAGGTGCGTGCAGAGGGGAGCTGGGCCCCGCGGAGCCGCGGTGCAGCACAAGCCTGAGTCAGGCCTGGCGCAGTAAGTTGACTTCCGTGAAACCTTCGGAGGCTCAGGCCACCAAGAAGGTGCCACCGGGGGGTAAGGGGCGGGCAGCGCTGGCCAGAGGCGGGCTCCCTTCCCGCGTCCCCCGGCCCGGGCCGCACCCCGCCTGGTCCGCCCTTCCCCCGCCGGCCTGGGGCGGAAGAGGCGCGCCGGGGACCCTGGGTGCTGCGCGGGTTCCGCGGGTTCCCCGGGTTCGGGAGAGAAGATACCGAGAGACAACGCGCCGGCGCGTCTTTCCTGGGGATGCGCCAAAGCTGGTCAGCTTCCCGGGAAGGACGCGGCCCCGGGCCTCCCTCCCACCCCGCCCAGTCAGCGGACGCAGAGGCAGCTCCCTGTCTGGGAAGAGCCCAGGACGAGCCAGTGCTCTGAGAAGCGCGGACCCGAAGACCCGAAGTTCGTAAACCCGCAGGGCCAAGTGAGGTGCGGACCAGTCCTCCCTTACGAGGGAAGCCGAGGCTTCCCGGACCGTCCAGGAGGCGAGGGGTGCGGGCGCGAGGAGAGGCCTGAAATCTGCCTCACGGCCGCGCCTGATCCCAATCACTCCTGGAGGGAAGAGGACGAGCGATAAATCCCGGCAGGACTCCGGGGTTCAGGCTGCGGTTTCAACACCATGGACAGCGGACTCCGAGCTGCCTAATCCGAACCGCGTTGGAAAAACTACAGGCAGCCGCCTGGGGTTGAGAGTGGGCGACGGGGCGGGGCGGCAGGAGGCAGAGTGGAACCGACCTCGGCGAGGCCGAAGTGGCGAGGTGGCGGCCTCCTGGGGTCCGCCCTCTGCCCCAAGCATCTGGCTTGCGCCCCTGTGGCCGTTGGCACCTGTGTTATGAGGGGAGACAGCTGGGAATACGGGAGCGTGCTACTTCCGATGCCCCGGAGAAGTGGGGGCCTTGCGCATCCCACGCTAGAAGAAAGGCCTCCTGACTCCTGCAAAGAGCGAGGGCTTATGGCAAGCTTCCAGTTTATGGCTGGGCCAGGAAGAGAGTCAGGGCGGTTGGGGACCGGCGGGGGTGGGGTCAGAACCTCTCTTGACCGCCGACCTCCTTTCCAGGGCCTGCCCGGCCCCAGCAAGGCTAGAGGCGCGAAAAGCAGGACCTGCACCCTGGGCGGGATCCGCCGGGCCCTGCTACTTGAGCCAACTGGTTTGGCCGCGAACTAGGAGAGGGCCAGAGGCCTGCAGGAGGCGCGGGGCCTACCGCCCCTGCATCTGCACGGCGAACAAAGGCCCATGGGGAGCTGAGGTGGCTTGTTCAGGGAAGTTGGTGATCCCTGGCCTTCCAGGGCCAGGTTAGGGTAGCCCTCCCCAAAAGACGGCCTACTGCGGGCCTGATTGCATCAGGCCCTTGCTGTCGCGTGTGCTTCCCGGTTTCGCCTGGTCCAACAGTAGGAAAATGCAGCCTTTGATGAGGAGTGGGGCAGGGCGGTAGCAGGAGGCCCGCAGAACCCGTTCCTTACTCAGGGAGAGAGCGGCGCTGGAGCTGCGGTGGCGGAGAGACTAGGTTCGAGCTTTGGAGAGTGGTGGGCGAGACAGGAGGCGCGAGCCCGCGTTTCGGCCTGAATGTGTACTGTGTTTGCGGGCGCGGCGTGCGCGCGGCGCGGCGGGATCGTGGCGGGTGTGGCCGGTGGGTGTCAACCTGCGGCCAGAGGGCCAGAGGCCGGTAGGCTGTAGGCTACAGGGTGAGCTTTGGCGAGGTGCGGAAGGCCATGTAAGTGGTTCGAGCGTGAGAAAGGGGGGCGTTTCCTGGGCGTACGCTAGGCCGCTGGGCGCTGGGCACAGTCGAGGGTGTTCGAGGGCTGCATCGGCGCAGGCAAAGGAGCGCGCCGGGCGGGAGGTGGCGCGTGTGCGCGGGAGGCACCGGGCGCGCGGTGCGTGCGTGCGCGGCGCGCGTCCCCCGCAGTTCTCAAGGACACCTCCGGGAGGCGGCGGCGGAGCCGGTGTCCGGGTGACGTCACCGCGCGCCCCAGTGATAATTGCCCGGTGCCCGAGCCGAGCGCGGATACGCGCGGAGGCGGCGGCGGCGGCGAGCGCGGGGACAGTCGCACCCGGGCCGGCCCGGGCCAGGCGAGCAGGAGCCGAGTGTCTGCAGCATCAACCCTGTGCGCGCTCAGCTCCCAGACGGCTCGTGGCGCTCGGGGACTTGACCGGTCCCCCCCCGCTCCTCCTGAGGCAGCAGCACGCGGGGCCTTCGAGCGGCGAGGAGGAGGTGGGCGCGGGCGGAGGCGCGGGCGGCGCTGGGAGCCGAGGCAGCGGCGGCCGGAGAGCAGCAGGCGGCGCGGCGGCTCGCCCCCGGACGGGTAACTGCGCTCGGGGCCGGCCAGGGCCAGCGGCCTCTCCGGTCACCCCGGCTTTCTCTAGCGCCTTCTCGCCGGCCCGCGGCGCGGGGGGAGGGCGAGCTCGCCAGGTTGCGAAAGGCGCCCGAGCCCTCTCCGCACGTCCTGTTCTTTATTTTAACCGCATTCAGTGCGCCGTCCTGGTCTGGCGGGGAGCGAGCCAGCGACAAGGGCAGCTGCGGACTCCGGCGCCCTCGGAGCACCGCGGGAAGAGTCCCCCTCGCCGCGGATCCGGGGGCCCTGGCCTTAGGGACGCCCCGAGGGACTTGCTTAGGGCCCGCCGTGCGGGGAGGGGCTCCTCGGGTTCGGGAGCCGACCGGGTTGGGCCGCGGTTCCGCGCAGCGCCCCGCCCCGCCCGCCGCGCAGCGAAGACGCCGGGGCGGCCGGGCCCGTGGGCGAGGACCCCACGCGAGCTGAGGCCGCGGGCCGGACCTGGCCGGGCCGCCCGCCGCCCGCAGCAGCCCTGAGGGCCCCTCTGCGTGTTCACAGCGGACCTTGATTTAATGTCTATACAATTAAGGCACGCGGTGAATGCCAAGAGAGGCGCCTCCGCCGCTCCTTTCTCATGGAAATGGCCCTCGGGCCCGGCCGGCCCGGCGCCCCTCCCTCGGGAAAAGGCGAGCGCGGCCCCCGGCGGCCCCTCGCGCTGCGGACAAATCCGCCGAACAATGTGCCCGCCCAGAGGGCGGCCCAGCTGCCGGGCCGGGGATCTGGCCGCGGGACACAAAGGGGCCCGCACGCCGCGAACGTCAGGAGGCGGGCGGGGCGGCAGCAGGGGGTGGGGGGCGGCCACCCGGGCCCGGCCACGTGTGTCCGCATCCCCGGGCGCCCGGAGCCCGCAGAAGGCGGCGAGGCCGGAAGACAAAGGGAGAGTCCACGGGGAGAGGCAGGCTGGGGGTGGCCCAGGGCTGGGCCGGGCCGGGCTGGGACGTCCCGCCACCCGCAGACGCCCCGGCGCTGTCCGCGGTGCTGGCTGTGGGGCGGCCCCCGCGGGTAGGTCCTGAGCGCCCCGGGCCCCTCGTGAGGCTCCTTGGACAGTTGCCACGGAAACGAGGGAGGGAGTGGGGAAGGGCCTGAGGTCACCGAAAAATCCGCACTCTGGCCGTTTGGCCGCAGGGCGCGGCCGGGGGCGGCCTGGAGACCTGGGACCAGCCCCGCACCGGGACGAAGCTCCCGGGGAAAGGATCCTGAATCCGCACCCCGGGCCCCAACGGGTGCGCTGGACCGCGTCCCGCCCCAAACCCGCTCGGGCTACGCGGGACGCGAGGCACGTGAGGCTCCGCAGCCCGGGAGAAAATGACAGTCCCTCCCCCATCACCATCTGCAGCCGCATTGACACCCACTCAGGTCTGCTGCAGGCTTTTTTCCTGTCCTCGGAAGCCAGCGCCCCCTGCTGGCGCCCTGGCACGCGTCTCAGCTGCGCCTTCTCGTCTCCCACCGCCTGTTCTGGTCTGAGGCTGCAGGGCACAGCTGCCTGGTGGTGAGGGTCTCGGTGGGAAACGCCCCTCTGATTTCCACCTCCTCAGGCGGGTCCCTCCCAGCTTTGCAACTTCACAGCCTTCTCATGAGGTTCTGCTGGCTAGCAACCTTGGTCTTCCCAAGTTCATAGTCCCTTGCCCTAGGTTACATAAAATCAAAATGACCCTAAGACCTATTAGGATTCACATGCTGGCACCTCCATGTGCAGCCCTACACCCCCACACACTCCGGACTGCAAAGGAATTTGCAGGGAACCTGCTCAGCCCTCCACCTGAGATGAACGCCACAGCACAAGCAGAACCCCGCACACCCCAGTGGAGTCACTGCAAAGCTGGGGAAAAACCCTGCAGTCCTCTGCCTCCAAAGGCCAGGGAAGTGACCCAGCGAGCCCTGGGTGACCATAGCACTGACCTTGGCTTGATGCCACCTTTCCCTTCCTCCCTGTGAGGCCAGGACAGCAGCCCTCTCCCTAGGGTCACCACTGATTCCAGAGAAGGGGTAGGATCCCAAGGTCACCCCACAGCAGTCCCAAAAGGATGGGAGGGCAGCAGCCCCCGGGAGCAGCCTTCCTGACCTGATCCACTGGACATCTCTCAGAACTCTCCAGGCTGGGCCTTCCCTCCAAAGAGAAGTGGCTCTGCCCCTTCCCTAGGTCCACGCTCCGCTCTTGCCGCACCGTCCCTCCTAGAGACCCGGCTCCTCGTCAGAGTGGCCTTTGGGGCCATGAGCCAAGGGACCGCGAGCATGGAGAGGCCGTGGCCATGCTGCTTTGGGCACTGGCACTGGGCCTGGTTGTCTCCTGGGATGACCTCTCTGCTCTACTTCCCTGGTACCTTCCCGACTGAAGCATGAGTGAGGCACACTGCCCCTGAGCCTGCTTTCCCTCCTGTAGCCCTGGGGCTCTCTGGCTGGATCCTGGGGTCGTCCAGCGGGGACACTTCCGGGACCCTCCCTGCTCAGAAGCCACGGAGCCCATATATGCTGCCTCTGCAGGGCAGCTTCACAGTGGCTGCAGCAGCACAACGTGCCTCAGACCTGGGCTGAGCTGCCAGCCCCCCTCGCAGACCCTCAAGGCCAGGAGCCCACATCACAGTGTCCCAAGCTCAGGCACTTATCCTTTCTGTGCACACACACACACCACCTGGCTCCCTCGGGAGACCAGGGCAGCACTCTGATGCTCAGCGAGCACGGGCAGGCTCTTGCACCCGCAGGCTGGACCTTTCTATCCATGAGCACTTCTCCAAATAAAAATCTGAGAAGTCGATGTGTTGGAGCCACCTGCCCCACAGCCCCTCTGAAGTCCTACCGACCTCCCTGTACTACCTCCATCCCACTCTGCCCACCGAGGGGTGGGGACTGCGGCTTCCCTCACTGCCAGCTCTGCTCTGACACACGCACCTTCCCCCGAGTCCAGGCTGGGGGCTGCTCTGCCAGGACACTGCGGGTGCAGTCACTGGCCCTGCACAGCACAGCTTTCACCCCTGTGGCATAGGCCTGACAGTTGTTTCTGCCAACGAGTGCCCAAGGCCTCAGCAAGCTGGGTGAGGTACAAGGATAACGATAGTTTGAAAGAAAATGGAAATTGTTAGAGAAATGAAAGAAAAGAGGGAAAGCCCTCACCCAGCAATGAGAGGAGAAGTCCGCCTCGGCCTGGTGAGCCGTCCAAGCAGGAGCAGGTGCTGTACAGTCTTCTCATGCATGGGGTCAGCACGCTGCCCTGTGAGGACTTCTCTAAATAACAACTCGGACAGCAGTGATGGCAAACCTTTCAGAGACCCAAATTTCAGAACACTCAAACTACAAGCTAGAATCTGCTTATTTATGGAATAGTGCCAACACTGCCATTAACCCCGAATACTCAGGTCTTAGTTTAGAAAAAACAATTCATACATTAAAAGAAAAATACAGTAATAGCTTTCAATAATATGAACAGTCCACTGTGGCATGGATGCCACAGGTTCACCACCGCTGCCCCAGAGCCTCATTCTCTGCACACTCCAAGTAAAGGGCCAGCCTGAGCCCAGGACACAAAACCTTACTTGTGACCACTTCCCAGCTTGCCAGACTCTAGCCTGGCCAACCAAGGGTCCTGGACCCCCTGGGACAGTCCTAAGCTTGCCCCCTCTCGCCCACTTAGCACCAGGTTCCTGCTAAATAGCTTCCTGTTCTGCACAATGGAATAGTAACACTAGTGTGTCACCAGGACTGCTAGGATTTCTGGGGGCAGAACGAGATACTGAGGCACGAAGGTGACACAGGCTGTCCTGGAAGCTGAGGCCAGGGCAGGACTTGGTTCAGAGGGAGCAGAGAGAGGACACTTCCATTCTCACAGTTGTCTTGGCCCCTTCTCAGGGACTCAGCACCAATGAAGCACCACAGAGGTGGGCATACACCTGACCTTCTCATCTTTATACCCCACCCTGCCTGGCATAGCTTGCCCCAAACCCTCACCACCCAGAAAGCTCCTAACAAGAAGACAGGTGGAGTAGTCGTTCATGCTGAGACAAGGAGCCAGAAAGAAGTGACTCAAGTGATCTCACAAGCCATTTCCAAGGCGCTTTAAGGGGGTCGGGGAGGGGGGGAGACAACTAGAACTGAGGGGAGTGGGCCTGACCACGTGGGGCTCACTGCCACCCATCAGGGAGCAAGGCTGTCCAGAGCTGAGCTCACCCTTGGGCCCTGGTCACTTTCAGCAGGTCCTTCCAGGCCACCGCATTACACTGCCCACAGCCAGGGGCCAAATGCAACCTGAGCTGGCACTCCAGCATGGCCCCCGGGCACACCACCACATAAGTTGCAACATGAGCTCCGTGTGCCTGAGCCTCTGGTTTCTCAGGGGCAGAGCTCCCTCAGGGCCCAGATCCTTGTCCAACTCCAGGGCAAACCAGCTCTGAACAAAACCACCCCTGGTGTTTCCCAGCCCACCTGTGCCTGGTCCAGCGGGGCACAGGATCCACACTCCACAGTGAGTACTGTCTCTCCCCAGGGACGAGCTGGGGCTTGTGCAGAGACCAAGCTCATTCACTGTCGGGGCAGCCAGGCAGCACAGAACCAGCATGTGGAGCTGCCCGGGTGTGTAGGGCCAGGCCTTTCTGCAGTGTCTGTGCCCACCACAGGGGACTCTGCAGCTGCTGGCAGATTCTGTACCTGGAGAAGGGTGAGACCCAGAGGGACCTTCAGCATTGCCCAGACAAAGCCCACCCCAAACACCATGGCTTGAACATGACAGTGGTTAGCTCTTCTGCACTGCCAGCCGCTCCTCAGGTCAGGAGAAGGACACATGGTGTGAGGCCTTTACACACTCGGCCAGGTTACTTAGTCAATAAATGTTCCTGAGCCACCTCCTAAGGCCCGGCCACAAATGCTGCCAGGTAAAGGGGACCCGGTAAGGGACAGGACTTAATGGGCAGAGAGGGCAACTTGGGCTCCACCGACAGGCAGCTACAACCAACAACACAGCAGGATGGCAGTAGGTAGGACCACACACACACACACACACACACACACACACACACACACACACACATGCATACATACACACAGGCACACCAGCCACAGGCACATACACACACACACACAGGCACACCAGCCACAGGCACATAC
>PVIR01026394.1:12805-24060 GCA_004026965.1 Petromus typicus | reverse complement strand
GTTCAGGCTGGCCCTGAGCTCAGCCTCCAACTCACATCACAGCAATCCTCCTGCCTCTGCCTCCCGAGTGCTGGGATGACAGGCGTGAGCCACCACGCCCGGCACTGTGGTGTGTGGTACTGCTTGCTGCTGGGGTGAGTCTCCATGCCCAGTATAGGTATGTGGTTACCGGGGATCGAACCCGGGCCCTTGCACTTGCAAGACAGGCGCCGGAACCACTGAGCTAAATCCTTGGCCCTCCATTTGTTGATTCTTAATTTAGTTACTTGTGCACTCAAGTTTCTGTTCAAAAGTCTTTGCTTTCAAGGATTTCACAAATTTTACCTATTTTATCTTCCAAAACATTAAGTTTTTCAGAGTATTGTACTTTTCATAGTAAAGGTTTTTCTCTTCCTGGGTTAATTACTCAGTGTATAATGTTTCTTGATACTATTGTGAATGGTACTGTCTTCATTTCTCAGGAAATTACTTATGAATATCCAGGAACAGTATTAGTTTCATGTGTTGATTTTTTTCCCCCTTTGACAGTACTAGGGATGGAACTCGGGCCCTTATCCTTGCAAGGTAGGCATGGTACCAGTTGAGCTAAATCTCTGGCCCTGTGTGTTATGTTTTTAATTCTGCTACACTACTGAATTTGGTTATTTATTCCAGGAATCTTTGGGTGAAATTTTTTGGGCCTTTGGATGTAGAGGATCATATGTAGGTAATGATGGTTTGATTTCTTTCCTTCCTATACATATCCTTGTTCTTTCTTTCCCTTCCCTGACATGTGAATCAATGGAATAGAAAAGAGGGTACAGGAAAAAATAAAAACCCAGGGATATTCTGCCATCTTGTATTTGACAAAAGTTTCAAAAACACATGCTGGAGAAAAGATACCTTCTTTATCATATGGTGCTGGGAATACTGATTATCCACATGCAGAAGATTGAATCAAGACTCATATCTCTCATCTTGTACTAAACTAAAATAAAAATGAATAAAAGCCTAGATATTAAAACAGAAACACTATGCCAGCAGGCAAAATTCTTAAAAATATAGGTATAGGCATAGACATAGGTTTAAGCAAGGACCTTCAGAACAGAACCTCAGTTGCACAAGAAACTACATCAAGAATCAACAAATGAGATATTATCAAATTAAAAAGCTTCTGCATAGCAAAGAAAAAAATAGAAAGAGTGAAAAGCTAGCCTACAGAATGGGAAAAAGTTTACCAGTTATTCCTTGGACCGAAAACTAATATCTGGAATATTTAAAGAATTCAACAATATTAGACTTCCAAAATAAAAAGACCTAATCAAAAAATCATCAAATAAAATAAGACACTGCTCAGAAGTAGTAGAAATGACCAAAAACACTTGAAAAAAACGTTTAACATCTCTACCCATTAGAGAAATACAAATGAAAAGGAATGGAAATACCATCTGTATTACTCAGTGTTTACCAGAGTCAGATGTCGAAGAGTGAAAATGTTTGTTTTCGTGCTCAAAACCCGAATGATTCAGTCAAAGGACTAGAGTCCTTGCCTAAGTCCCATGCAAATCTGTATCAGGGGGCTCAAGGATCTGTGAGGGGAGACTGAAGAATCTGCAGTAGAAAGACCCAAGGGCCAGTGCTAGAAGCTGAAGTGTCTGTGCCATAAGACAGAAAGTCTGAGCTAGAAGGCCGAGGGATCTGCACTGGAGGCCAGGAGATGATGTGTAAGATGAAGATGAAAGTTGAAGGTCCTGCAAAGAAAGAAAACAGCCAAGGCTCCTTTGAAGGAAGCAGTCAAAACTTCTTTAAAGAAAAGCAGTTGCAGTGAAGCTCTTCCAAGGAAAGTCAACTGAAATCCCTCCCTCTTGTTTTCTTTTTATACTGTTCAGACATTTCTCTTTAACATGAGTCTTCCATGAGCAGAACCATGAGGATTCAATTCAGCTGGACATTTCTACTCAAGCTGACAACCACCATACCATCTTATCCCCCCAAAATGGCTGTCATTAAGAAATCAAACAACAGGGGCCGGGGAGTTGGCTCAGTGGTTCCGGCGCCTGTCTTGCAAGCGCAAGGGCCTGGGTTCGATCCCCGGTAACCACATAACAATACTGGGTGTGGAGACTCACCCCAGCAGCAACCAGTACCACATACCACAGTGGCGGGCGTGGTGGCTCACGCCTGTAATCCCAGCACTCAGGAGGCAGAGGCAGGAGGATTGCTGTGAGTTTGAGGCTGAGCTCAGCGCCAACCTGCACTACAAGGCAAGACCCTGTCTCAAAAAACCTAAAAAAAAAAAAAAATCAACAAATTCTGATGAGGTTATGGGGGAGGGAAAAGGAGCCCTTCCTTCTCCATTGTTGTAGGAATGTAAAGTAGTACAACCATGATGAAAGTATGTAAGGAGCTCTCTGAAAGAACTAAAAATAGAAATTCCACTTGAGCAGCCATACTCCTTTCTGGTTATTTTCCTTATAGAGTTAAATACATCATTTTACAGTGATTTATGCATTCATATGATTTTCCTATATGTACAGTGTATGTTTTTAGCAACAGAATTACAAATAGCCAAGTCTTGTAAGCAGCCTATATGTTCATCGATAGGTGACTGGATAAAGAAAATTTGATATTTATATACACTGGAGTACGATTCTGCCATGAAAAGTAAGCTTGGGTCATTTGTAGGAAAATGGATGCACCTGGACACTCTAATGTTAAGTGAAATAAATTAGACTCGTAAGCTTAAATATGCCATAGTTCTCTTATATGAGAAGCCCAGAATGTAAACAAACAATATAAAAGAGATAATAGGAAATAAGGAGGTAGATCTTGTACAAATGAGAAGAAGAACAAGAGATGGAGGGAGAGGGGGTTACTGAAAAGCAAGATGATGAGAAGAGAAGGAACATGTTATTGGGGCTGGCGATTTAGCTCAGTAGTTTTGGTGCCTGCCTCAGAAGCACATGGTCTGGAGCTTGATCCCCAGTTAAAAAAAAGAAAAATAAAAACATGTTATTTACATTTCCAACTGTCCATGAGAAATATAGTCATTATGTATTGCAATCATGTTCTAATAAAAAAAAAAAGTTGAAGAAAATTAGAACAAACATTTTATTTTTTCTTTATATTTTAAATTTTTATTAGTACATTTTTGCAGTACGTACTGATTACATTCAGTATAGGGAATTGGTACATGTACAGAGTGCATTTCAGTTTTCCAGCCTTCACTCCCTTTTATTTTTCTAGCATCAGATTTATTTATGTATCTAACATGATATTATAAAATTATGATATATACAGATTGGAAATCAGACTAATAGGCCAAAGTACATATAATAAGTGTATAACAATTGTACCAAGTCAAGGTATACTTTTAGAACACTACCCATACTGGATTATAATACTTTTTGTTTTAGTTACTTTTCTCTTTGATGAGACAAAATACTGAACACCCAAAGTTAAAGAGGAAAGATTTACTTAGCTCACAGTTTTGAGTTTTCATTCCATAATTGGCTGGCTCCAAGGGAGGGTGACATCACAGACAGACATCATAGAAGAGAAACAATTCATGACAAGCAGAAGGTAGCAAAGCAAGAAAGGGATGAAACAAGATTTTTTTTGTCTATTACTTTATATCCAGGCTGCCAGGGCTAGCGTGGTGCCAAAGCAGTCAGTGGACTGATTTAGGCCCCATATTGAACATTGTAGATCTAGTCACCTCTGAAAAAACCTCACCTGTGACTATATTAGGCTTTGAGGGGACATCTGGACCCCCACCCCTAAAACATTTAGACCTGCTGGAAGATAAAATAGGTAAAACTCTTGAAGCCATAGGTATACACAAGGACTTTCTGAATAGAACAACAAATGTACAAGGATCAACAAATGGAAAAAAAATCAACAAATGGGATGATATCAAATTAAAAAACTTCTGCACAGCAAAGAGAACAACTAGCAAAGTGCATAGACAACGTACAGAACGTGAAAATTTGCCCAGCCATGCCTTGGAAGAGGACTAATTTTAGAATATATAAAGGATTAAAAAGTATCGGACCTTCCAAAATGAAAGACCCAGTCAAAAAAATCTCAACTGAACTGGACAATTCTCAGAAAAAGTACAAATGTTCAATAAAAACATTGAAAAAAACATTCAGTGTTTCTGCCATTAGAGAAACATGAATTAAAACAACACTGAGAGAGGCCGAGAATATGCACCTATACAGTAACTAGCATGGCTCAGCGATGGGACTGGGACCCGGGCTAGGCCTGCAATGAGTGGCTCAGGCCCTCCTACACGCGATTGTGCACTGACATCTCGTGGAACCATGGAGCAAGACTTGGGCCCAAAATCTGCATCTACACTGTAAGTGCTGGGCTTGTGCTGGGACTTACACAGAGGCCGAAAGGTCAGTGATATGAAGGAGATGACTTTGGGAAGAAATAATTTTTTTAAGGGTTCTGAATATTAGCAAGAAAGATAGATACAACAAGCAGTTTGTAGACATTAACCCAGACATTAAACCAAAAGCACTGACAGTAGAAAAAAAATAAAAATGAGAAAAAATTCCCAATCTCCAAAGGGAAAATTAGAGACCAAAGAAATGGACCACCCTGATATGCAGTAACCTTAAGTCAACACATATCAGTTATAACCATCAGTATTAATGGTCCCAATTCACCAATTAATAAAAAAAAAACTGACAGAATAGATCAGGGAGCAAGATCCACCAATATACTGTATTCAGGAAACTCAATTAAAAAAGAAATCCATAGACTGAAAGTAAAAGGGTGGGAAACAATTCTTCATGTGATAAGAAACCACAAAAAAAAAAAAAAAAGGTTGAGAACTGTGTTCCTGTAAAGAATGTCTTATGATATCCTGAAATTCTTGATATCTGGTTTTCAAGGCCAAGCTGTAAAACTGTCATTGGGTGAATAACTATCTTTTTTCTCATTTTACACAAATGCCCTGGATAAAATGCATAAAAGCTAGAGCTCCTTTGTTCTTCACTCAGTCCTTTGAACAAAAGTCCAGTTGAGAGAGTGCACCTGTAATAAAATCCTCATTTTTTTTTAAAAAAGAAAGATTATAAAAAAGTAGGAATGGCTACCTTATCTGCACTCAAAGTCGATTTCAAACCAAAGCTAATTAAGAGAGACAAAGAAGGTCACTACATTCTTCTACAGAGATTAATTCAAGAGGAAAATCTGACAATCATATATATACACACATCAACTGTTAGCACACCCAACTATAAAAAACAAATATTAATATACATGAAAAGCCAAATAAGCACTAATATAATAATAGTGGGTGACCTCAACACCCCACTGTCACAAGTAGACAGATCAACTGGACAAAAAAAATCAATAGTGAAATACTTGAGCTGATCCAAACTTTTTAACAAATGGACTTAATAGGTGTCTACAGAGTATTTCACCCCACAAAGTCAGAATATACATTCTTAGCTGCACATGGGTCATTCTCCAAAACAGACCACATGTTAGTTCATAGAACTTGAGTAAATGCAAAGGGATTGATATTATCCCCTATATACCGTCAGAGCATAGTGCCTTGAAATTGGAGATCAATAGCAAAAGAAATTCCAAGAACTTGATAACACATGGAAATTTAATAACACCCCCCTGAACAGCCAAAGGATCATGGAAGAAATTAGACAGTTTTTACAATTAAATGATAATGTGAGTACAACATACATGAATCTATGGGACACAATGAAAGCAGCTCTACAAGGGATATTCATAGCAGTGAATGCCCATACTAGGAAAACAGCAAGCTCAAATATACAACCTAATGTTGAACCTCAAACTCCTAGAAATAGAAGAGCAAGACAAACTTAAGCTCATACAAAGGAGGAAATTATAAGAGTCAAAGGAGAAGTAAATATAATGGAGAATAAGAAAATGGTCCAAAAAATCAATGAATCAAAGAGTTGGCTCTTCAAAAAAATAAAATTGATAAACCTTTGGCCAATATTATAGAAAAAAAAATAAGGAAAAGGCCCAAATTCATGTAATTAGGAATGAAAAGGTGAAACCACAACAAGTTCAGCAGAAATCCAGAGGATAGTCAACACCTACTTTGAAAACCTGTACTACAATAAGATGGAAAACAGAAAAAATGGACAGATTCCTAGACACATATGAACTTCCAAAGTTGGATGAAAAGGATATGAAAATGGTAAATACCCCAATATCAATCAATGATATTTAAAATGTAACTAAAAACCTACCAACAAAAAAAGTTCTGGTCCTGATGGCTTTACTGCTGAATTCTACATACATTTAGAGAAAAGCTAATGCCATTAATTTTTGAAGTTTTTAATGAAATTGAAAAAGATGTAAGACTCTAAAATTCATTCCTGCAAGCAAATATTATCTTGATTCAAAAAGCAGAGAAAGAACCAACCAAGAAAGAGAACTACAGCCCAATCACTCTAATGAATATAGATACAAAAATCCTCAATAAGATGCTGGCAAACAGAATACAGAGGATCAGCAAGAAGATCATACATTCTGATCAAGTTGGATTCATCCCAGGGATGCAAGGATGGTTCAGCATACACAAATCAAAAATATATTATACCATATTAATAGAGACAAGGACAAAAAAAATATAATCATCTCAATAACTGCAGAAAATGCATTCAACAAAATCCAACACACCTTCATGATTAAAACCCTATAGAAAATTGGAATAGATGGTTTTTATCTCAACCTGATAAAGATTATTTATGAAAAACCAACAGCCAGCATCATACTAAATGGTGAAAAACTGAAACCTTTCATGCTAAGACCAAGAACAAGACAAGGGTGTCCCATTATCACTACTCTTGTTCAATATAGTTCTGGAAACATTAGCCACACCAATTAGACAGGAAAAAAATAAAGGAATAAAAATAGGAAGGTAAGAAGTTAAACTGTCACTATTTTCTGATTACATAATATCCTATATAGAAAATTCCAAAAGTTCAGCCAAGAAACTGCTTAACTTAATCGCTAGGTTCAGCAAAATATCTGGGTAAAATGTCAACACCTAAAATTCAATGGCCTTCCTATATAATCATGGACTCAAATAATAGACTCACTGAGGGATAATTAGAGCAAACAATTCCTCTCACCATAGCACCCACCAAAAATGAAATATCTAGGAATACATCTAACAAAGGAGGTAAAAATCCTTCTCTGAAAACTATAGCACTCTGAAAAAGAAGATTGAAGAGGCTATCAGAAAATGGAAAGACATCCCTTGCTCTTGGGTAGTATGAACCAACATTGTCAAAATGGCCATACTCTCAAAACAATGCAATCCCAATTGAAATCTCAACAGCATTTTTCACAGAGCTGGAGATAATAATCCATAAATTCATCTGGAACCACAAGCGACCTTGAATAGCAAAAATAGTTCTAAGTAACAAGGACATGGTAGGGAGTATCATAGCCTCCAACTTGAAACTTTACTACAAAGCCACTGTGATAAAGCAACATGGTATTGGCAAAGAAACAGACCTGTGGCTGCACAAACAACTCCAGATATACTAAGCCACTTCATCTTTTTTTTTTTTTTTAAGGTTTTTCGAGACAGGGTCTCGCTTTGTGGTTCAGGCTGGCCCTGAGCTCAGCCTCCAACTCACATCACAGCAATCCTCCTGCCTCTGCCTCCCGAGTGCTGGGATGACAGGCGTGAGCCACCACGCCTGGGTGTGAGTCTCCACACTCAGCATGGTATGTGGTTTTCGGGGGATTGAACCCAGGTCCTTGCGCTTGCAAGACAAGCGCTGGAACCACTGAGCTAACTCCCTGGCCCTAAGCCACCTCATCTATGATGAAGGAACCAAACACCCTTAATGGAGAAAAGACAGCCTCTTTAATAAATGTTGCTAGAAAAACTGAGTTTCAACCTTCCAAAAATTAAAGCTAGATATATCTCTTTCATCATGCACTAAACTAAAATCAAACTGGTTTAGAGACTTAAATATTAAACCAAAACACTAAACTTGTTGGAAGATGGGTGAGGTAGAACTCTTGGAGACTTGGCATAGGGAAAGACTTCATGAACAAAATTCCAGCAGTATGGGAAGTAGCAGAATGAATCAACAACTGGGATCTCGTCTTATTAAAAACTTCTGTACAGCAAGAGAAACCACCAACAGAGTGAAAAGGCCACCTACAAGTTGGAAAAAATTTTGCCAGCTGTTTCTCAGACGAATGGCTACTATCTAATACATAAATGATAAAGTCAGACCCTCCAAACTTAAAGCCTGAATTAAAAAATGGGCATCTGAAATGAACAGATATTTTTCAGATGAGGAAGTAAAGGCAGTGAAGAAACATATGAAGAAATGTTTAACATCACTAGTCATTGGAGAGATGCAGATGAAAATAACACTGAGAATCCATCTCACTCCACAAAGAATGGCTGTTGGAGGGAAAGTTGCCTGGTGCAACCACTGTTGACATGAGGGTGGAGATTCCTGAAAAAACTAGAAGTAGCATTCCCATTTGACCCTGCTATTTCCCTGTGAGGTACATTTGTGAGGGAATTAAAAGAATCATATCACAGTGACATATGTCACTCATGTTAATAGCAGCTCAATTTGTGATAGCAAAGTCTGGGAATCAGCCCAAATGCCCATAAACAGGAGACTGGATAAAGAAGATATGTTTTAAAAATAAAATGGAGTATTACTCAACCATAAGAATGAGAAATTAGTGTCATTTGTACTCAAATGGATGTACTTTGAGGATATATTCATAAGTGAAATAAATAGAATATAGATGTATAAATACCATATTGTTTCTCGAGTATGAGAAACTAAAGGTGCAAATGAGGTCCAGAATGTGATAGCTATTGTGAAATTGGGAGAATATTTTCAACGGGAATAAGTAAGAGGAGGTAGGGGAAAATAAAGAAGAGAAAGAAAAAATTATAGAGTAAGACCAAAAAAAAAAAAAAAAAAGGAAATAAAATTTTTGTATATAGGGTGTTGGAGGACTGTAGGGAGAGCAGGGGAAAGGAAAAAATGAGAATCAAAATGTGTCATTTATAGCGAAAAACTTTTAATATTGAATGTGATCATAATATATATGTAAAATGCACCAGTAAATTCAATTACTCAAAAAATAAAAGTGAGAATAATTTTTAAAAAGCAACATTGTGATACCATCTTATTTCAGAAAGAATAGCCGTTATCAAGAAATCAAATAGTACCTAGTAGTGGAGGGACTGTTAGATAAGAGGAATCCTTCTAATAGTGTCGAGGATGTAAACCAGTAGTACCACCTTGGAAACTATTATTGAAATTCTTTAAAAATGTAAAACTAAAAATTTCGTTTGACCCATTTCCCTTGTTAGTATTTTCCCCAAGGAGTAAATGACATCATTTTACACTGATACATGCATATTCATATTTATAGCTGCATAACTTATAGTAGTTAAATCTTGGAAGCAACTTATTCAGCCATCAATAAATGAATGGATACAAAAAAATGTGGCATTTATACACAGCAGAGTACTTCTCTATCATGAAGAATATACACTTGAGTCACTTATATGAAAATGGATGCATTTTGAGACCATAGTGTGAAGGGAAATAAATCAGGCACACCATGGAAATATTGCATTTTTTAAAATATAAGAAACCTAGCTACTGTAGGTTACAACAATAACCCACACTGCATTACTCTCATGTGGTATGTACTTTTATTTTTGCTTTTACCTTCTTTTTCTCTTTGGTTGAAGTCTGCTCTGTAGAGCTGGTCTCTCCCATACACACTTACCTTGTATTTTTCAAATACATGTTTGGCATTGTTAAAGAAATCCGAAGTGTAAGTAAATACAAGATCAAAACAGAAAATAGACAGTAACAAGGAGACAGCACTTTTACAGCAGTGAAGTGGACCAAGAGATAGGAGAGACAAAAGGAGGGGAAAAGCATAAAAAAAACCCCAGTAATTGTTACATATATGGACTTCCTCTCCATCATAAGTAAAATTATGTACTGCAAACGTCTACTAATACAAATCAATCTGGTGTTAGTACCTGGCACACAAGGTATAGCTGATTATCTTAACTATATTGTTTGTCCTTTTGAATTTGGAATGCATGTCAGAGCCACATGATAGGTACGGTTATGAGTATGATCAAGATGGCTGTGGTTGTATCAAGCTGGATCCCTATATCATTTGTCTTTTCTCTGACAGAAGGCTAAATGGTAACTTGGATAGTTCATTTTAATAGACAATTTTCAAGAAAAGATGATTCTTTTTTTAAAATTCAATTTTTTATTGGTACATTATATAAACACAGCATCATTGCATTCAACATTGAGTTTATACCACTATATGACACGACTTTTCATTTTTCCCGTTCCCCTACCCACCCTACAAGCCCCCATCCCCTACATACATAAGCTTTGTTTCCTTTATTACTATCACATTATTTTCCCCCTCAATATTTACCACATACTCTATTTTCTTTTAAGTATTTTCTATTTCACAATATCTACTAGCTAGACTTAATTGCCAAATTTAGTAGTGTAGTTGGATACAAGTTCAATGCTCAAAAATCAATAGCTTTTGTATACACAAATAACAGACCCAGTGAAAAAGAAATTGGGTGGTCAGTCTCTTTCACAATAGGATCCAAAAAAATGAAATATCTAGGAATTAATCTAACAAAGGAGGTGAAAGACCTCTACTCTGGAAACTACAGCACTCTGAAACAGGAGATAGAAAATATCAAAAAATGGAAAGATACACCTTGCTGTGGGGTAGGAAGAACCAATATCATCAAAATGATTATACTCCCACAACTACTATATAGACTCAACACAATCTGAATTGAAATCCCAACAGCATATTTCACAGATCTAGAGAAAAAAAAATCCCAAAATTCATCTGGAACCACAAAAAACCTAGAAAAGTGAAAGCAATTCTAAGCAACAAGGACATGGTGTGTGTGGGGGTATTATGATCCTCATGTTAAAACTATACTACAAAGCCACTGTGATAAAAACAGCATGGTACTGGCAAAGCAACAGACTTGAGGATGAATGGAGTAGATTAGAAGATCCAGAAATAACTCTAGATACACTGAGTAACCTTATCTGTGACAAAGCAGCTGAAAAGATGATTCTTGCTCTTCATTGGCAATATTGTTACTCGAGCTGATAATAAGATGTTAAATGGATAAACTTGAGGCCCTTTCTCTTTGGTTTTTGTCTTCTCTTTGCAGTAGTATTTGGGACGCCAAA